>VZRU01016594.1:159803-233482 GCA_013398155.1 Pedionomus torquatus | reverse complement strand
TGTTTTGCAGGTTCAGCTTTTGTATTTCAATGAAGCTCTGAGTTTTCTGTAGCTCCTTCAGTCCCACAAAGTGCTCTAGGAATGCGGTTAACTGACTAAGACTTTACCCTGACATCAACACTCAGCAATGTTGAGCTGAGAAAGCGACAGACCGTGGCATCTTATTGTATTTGTCTGAGATAGGATTCAATTTGAAGAATCAGCGCATTGTTTCAACGTCTGCACACCAGTTAACTATTAATGAATTCACAGTCAATAAAATATACTCTCTGGGTAATATCCGGTCAACAGTTAACCTAGTAGTTATGTTTGGAAAAGAGTTTATGATCAACCCCTTGTTGCCACAACCTTGTGAGTTCTGGAACATTAATTGGTCAGCCTGAATCTTCCCAGAACTTTTAGGGTAGCAAAATCAAACATGAGCAGGGGGAAGAATACAGTTTTCCAAAAGTTCTGCTTCAGCATTTTCATGCCAATGCTAAAAGAAATATGCATCAGTTTGCTAGGGCAGGGTTGTTTTGTAGAAATAATGACTGTCCTACTTGAGGAAAGAACATGTATGGCTATCCCAAAATTAGGAGCACTGAAAAAAAAACGTGCTGATGATATAATTTTTGTTTCACTTTTTTCTTGCACGTACAGCTATTGGGTGATTTCTGGAGGAAATTTTCCTATGTCTGTTAACTAGATGAATAGTTCTCAAGACTACTTTGTCAGACTCCAGTGTTCACAAGTTTTATTTACATGACTGCATTGCGAGTCTTCAAACCCGACTGCTTGGGAATCTCACTGGGACCTTAAAAAGAAACTAGGTAGAGAATAAACTAGATAGAGTTATTAACCAATTTCAAAGTTATTAACGATACACACATATAAATGTATTGTTTAGTATTACACAGTCACTTACAGTCTTTGAACCCTTAAATTGTTAATAATACTGCAGTAGTTGGCATCACACTTCATGTCTAAATGCCTTAAAGATGCAAAAAAAACAAACAGCCAAACCAATAAAAACTCCACAGTTCTTATCCCAGTAGTTTTAAAATTGCTCATACTTCAGCAAAGGACCCAAAACCATCTCAAACTGAAATCAAACCACTCAGAATCTGGTCCATTTTTGACCTGGTGCTGCCTTTCTACATCCAATTATTTTACCTGGTAAAGTCATGTACACATACATCTACATGGGGCAGTGACACAGCAGACCCACTTTGTACCCAACAAAGCAGTTTAATGGGCTGGCTAGAAAGTTCTGATAAGGAGGGGGTATAAACAGGGTTTCTCCTGTGTTGAAGCTTTCTCTACACTAATATAGAGTGACTTGATTTTGTTTATAGTATGGGACCTGAATTGCCCACAAAGTTCTTTTTCACTGGATGCATTTTCTCGGTCCTTCTCATTAAAGTAAATCTGATTACATTTCAGTCCCATTTTTTTAAAGAGAGGGGAGCTAGCAGGGGGAGCTGGAGCCACACACTTAGATAATTTCCATTCAAATCCAGCACAGTAGTCCTCTCAGCCAAGTCGCACTTAGTGGAAGGAGACAGCAGGGGAAAATTTTGTGCTATTCTTTGATAGGCTTCATTGGGTGGATGAAGCATGACCAATCATCCATAACCTGACAAGGCCTTGGAAAAGGCAGAATCATGACTACATCACGTATACCTCCAAAGCCAAGACAATAGGGGATACTGTTGTGGGCTGCAGGGGTGGAAAGGAAGAGTATTTAAAGTTGTAGAAACAAGGAGAAATTATTATCTAGGGGATGGTGGGAGGTAGGGGTGATCTGGCAGAGGACATCAGAAGCAGTTGGGAGTGGGGGGTGAAGGGGAGATTGAGGTGTTTCGTCCCCTCCCTGCCCCAGCCTCCATCCTCTCTGAGACACTTCAACATTAGTTATCCAAGCAGCAAGCTCTTTTCTATGACGGGAAAGAAAGAAATCGATTGTGTTTTTAAAAGCTACTTGGAGCCCACAAAAGGTGCATTGTTTCAAAATGGGTTGAGGGGGCTGGGTGCTTTGGGGGGAAAGAGTTGAACTTATACCATCATTTCGTCTAATTATGCCTGATGTTATTCCTGTTGTCATGTGGGTTACTACAAAGCCAACTGCCAGCTTGTGTCCCTGAGAGCAAAGACTAAACTGTTACGCTTACAAGGACACAAGGCTCATTCCCCTCTCCCTCCTCCCCTTCCCACATTACTGCAGGCACTGGCTCCTCCTTGGGATATCCACACATTTGGAAGAGATGTTGGGAAAGGTGGGGGCAGAAACTGCCTAGGAGATACCAGCCATTTCTGCCAATTAGGAGGCAGACACTGGTCTTCTTCTGTAAAACTCCAGGGATATGCTGAGAGACTTCCAACCAGTCACCCAGACAGTGCCATTGGAGCCGATCCCAAAGCAAACTCTCCTGTCATCTCATCCAGGTTTCCTCTCAGACAGATGTCTTTGACGGAAGGGAAGCTGGAGGCCACCAGGGTATTGCATATTGCCAACAAGGAAAGACACAGGCCCCAGGGCAAAACACAGTAGAACACAAAAACAAAGATGCTATAGCTATCACCAATTTAAAACCTCAGATCCTTCAACAAGTTCTACCTGCTCATCTGAAAGCCAGCTCCAGCAGATCAATGACTTGACTGTGTCATGCTTGCACTGACCTTCACCTCATCACGATTGGAGACTTTGCTGGCTTTCTAAGAGACCCTCTGGTGATGTTTAGAAAACAAGCAGAGCTTGTGCTGTGCCTGAGCTGGCTCTTCAGATGTGTATGCATCCATAAACAGTGTCTTCTGCCAGTCTGGCTCAGCGTGGCCCAAGGAGGGTGTATCCCAAAGGGCACTTGGGGTGAGGGTGGACTTCCTGTATCCCAAAGGGCACTTGGGGTGAGAGTGGACTTCCAGCTCCACCCCTGGGCTTATGCAAGCAAAGCCAAAATAAACATGGTCAGAACCTGATCCTTTGGCAGAACCCACCAATTCAGGCAAGGTCACACCTAATAGCTGGGAATGAGCGAACTTGAGTCACAGGACATAAACAATAGGCCAAAGCCTAACACGATGTTCAAGGCAGCTTAGAAAACTTTTTGTTTGATTTCATTCTAACTTTTGTGAGCTGCACTCCCTGCCCTCTGCTGACATCTTAGCCTAACAGGACATACCATTTCATCATTGAGTTGGAGTAGATATTCAAAACAGAGAGTTACATGTTTCTTCGATGCTAGGAAAAAATCTCTGTCCTGAAGCACTGAGGTGCTTTGGGAGTATTGCTAAGGCCTTCCAAAGCCCCACAGGTCCAAGCAGGTTTTTACAGTGTTCCTCTCCTTTTTGTGCATACAAAAAAAAAAGAAGAACATCTTTCATGTGACTGTTCTCCCACACTCAAAGAGTGTTCTGCTTTGTGTTTTTTTTTAATATGCAGGGACACACATTGCCATATACCTATGCAAGAGATGGCAAAGTCAAATACCAGATGCTTACCTCTAAAAGCCATCCTTATTTAAACTCACCAACCTCAAATCCCTCATCCCCTTGCCCCTTTCTTTATTACTCTGAATTAGAGAGAAGGACTTGGAAGATAAGTGGTTCTTGGAGGCAACCTTATCTGGAAGCTATCTGACCTGGTTTCAGTTGGTCAGACTAGAACTGACCCACAGCTAGACTGCAAAGCTCACCTCTACAAAGCACTCTTCCCAGCTCCAGCAAATGACTGCTGGGACAGACGCGCTGGAAACTGTAACAATAGCTGTATTGATGGGAGGGAAGATTTTATTGTAAGTTGGATTTAGGAATGAGTAATTATGCAAACAAGCAATTAGCTAAAATAAATAGGAATGGCTTCCTCTTTGTGGGGATGCTTTTAGGCTTGACTTGTAGCAGTATCAGAGGCAGGAGATTTCACAGGGCTGAATCATGCCGTTAAAGATAAAGAGAGCATTGGCAATAAGGGCATAAATGCTGTTCTGTCTCTCCAATGCATCATTAAATGCTATGTGCATATGTATGAAACAGGGGAGCTGTAATTTACAGAATCAGGAAATACATTAAAATACCAAAGATTTGAGGCCAGGTAAGGCCCACTTTATTGACCCACCATCTGTTGAGCAGCATCATTCTACTTCTTCCCATAAATTTCACTGATGCAAGACAGGACACACGTTTTTCTCCTGGTGGTTGCGGTTGTTATTCTGATCTCTCTCCCCCCTGAGAAGGCAGGCTGCAGGAAAATTGCAAGATAGCTGAATACGGTGATGCTGCTGTCTGCCTCATAGCTTCAGCTAGCTCAGCTCGTCAGACAAGACACTTTGGAAATCCAAATGTTTCTGAGGTCAGCCCTCTCCTTCTGTAGTGCATCACCACCTTGTTTACAAGGCCTGTTCTGCCCCACGCTCCTGCGCTGATGGAAGGCAGCTGGGCTGAGAAAGCAGAGCCAGATTCCAGGAAGAAAGAGAGATTTTCCTGTAAGAGAAAAGACAGCCCTGCAAGTTTCTGAGTGGGAGAGGAGGTAGTGGCAGATAACATACATCATCTTTCCCCACTCAGGGACACTTCAGCAGAAGGGATGAGATCTAAGCTTCCCTTTGGGAACATAATACTGATGAGCCCGCAGAGAGAAATTTGTTGGAGCTGCAATAGAAGGAGTCACTAGAGCAATTTGTGAATTTCAATTTGACAAGCAGGGAAAATAATTCCCTCTCCCCACACCCCCCACACCTCCCCATCAAGATTCTGCTTTTACATTTTAGAAACAAAATATATACAAAATGTGTTCCCACGCAACTTGGACTGTGTTTTCCCAAGTGATTCCTTTCTTTTTGAAATTCACTTGCCTTTTTGGAAGGTAGCATTTAATTAAAAGAAATTTAGATCATCCCAAATCAAAATGGCTTGTTTCATTTCAGGTTGAAGGAACGAAATATTCTCTGCAGAAGACAAACAATTCTCTTCCCTATTATTAAGTTCAGATACAAGACTCAAACATTTGCTACCCTTTTGTTACCAGCTGAAGTCCAGAGCCCCACGTCCTGGAGTAAGGTGATTATGTTGGAAGATTAGTTTGGTTGCTTTTGACATTTCTTGCCCTTGTGGTTTGGAAGGAGATCTTGAAAATGTGTTTTAAGTGTGATGAATGCTGTGACGTCTGCCTGAGCTTCCACACAACCACAAACAGAAGTTTCACGTAGGGAAATCTGTTCCAAGTTTATCAAAACAACGTTAACTCCAAGGCTCATTTATGAGGCTCCACCAGTATCCTTCATGGAGAGCTTGCATAGGACCAGATGCCTTTACCCAAATTCAATACAAATTAGTTTATCCCCTCACGAGGGTACATCAGAAGGAAAAACATATTCAACCTGGGTAAGCCTGTTCCTCTGCCCAGTGGGATACCAACACCATCCATTCCCCGATCAACGTTCAATGCCAGTGCTGCAATATCATTTTGCAAAAATGGTATTTTGCTGATTCCCTTCAAGGATTTGCATTCAGGCTTCTGGTAAATTCAAAAGAGAACCATGAGTGTGAGCCAGGGCCTGGTCTAGGGCCAAGACCATTTCCTCTCTAGCCTTGGTATTTATGCCCATCAGCGATCTGGAGGTTTATCAAGACTCTGCCACTGCCTCTCTCAACCAATTTTACAGTTATTCATGGAGCTGTGGCAACTGGATTGTGAGTCTGAACTCTTCACTGTTATTTGGCCAATCCTGGCAGATTTCACTTTTTCAGTTGTAGCTCAGAAAACAAACTAGCTCAGCCACCTCTGGTCATTTTGGACATCCTTCCTCTGAACTGCCTCCAATTTGTCCCTCTCTTCCTGGCAGGGACCTGAAACCAAGATGTCTTCTTACCACTTTTTCACAACACACCAGCTAGAAAGAAGTCTTCTCTCCCAAGGACAGAGGCTGCTATTTAGGATTTCTGAGCTCCATGCTCAGTTCCCTGGTCTCCCACAGACTCATTGTCAGGCCTTGGGCAACTAAAGTCCATGCCTGGTGCCTCAGGTTCAACGCTCAAAGGACAGGAGCAATCCTTTATTCTAACTTGAACTAAGGTACATAATTCAAGCCCAGCTGCACTCTTCACCAAAAAAAACACACACCCCCAGAAAAAAAATAACACTACACTTTTTGTTTGCTTCCTACTAACGCCTTCTAGATAGAGCAGCCTGACACAATTTGGGGATGAAGAGGTGCCATCCATCTGTTCTTTTCTTCACTCAAACTCTCCCCAACAATGCACTGCAGATATATTGTAACCAGCACTACAGAGCTCTTTGCTTCTCATTTGGACCCCAAAACCCTTCCATGACAGATCTCATCAGGCTCCTGCCCCTCTTTGAGTTTATTTGTCCCTCTCCTGGTTGCTAAGCTTTTCCTGAGTCTGCCTCTCCTTTCCAGTCCATTCCTCTTGCCCCTTGCAATTTCTGTCATCCCCTGCAAGGCATTTCATGATGAGCATTGTGTTCACATGCTTTCTTCACAGCATCTTGCTCACTTAAAATAGGGAGTTAATGATTTCCCAGGGCAGTGCCGTAGGTCTCAGCATCCTCTCTGCTGACAAAGCATATTCAAAACTTCCCTAAGAGAACCTGTGTTCCTCCCTTTGAAAGAACCTTTCAAGGTCAAAAACCTTTCTGCTGGGGGGTCTTTCTGAGGTTTGCCACCTCCAGGTGTTCAAGGATAGGCCAAAAGAAAAGAAAGTCAAGAAAGCCAAAAAAAGTGAGAGCAGCTGCAGATGCTACTGCTGAACAAGGAGATGGTGGCTTGGCACACCCAAAGAACACACCGGAGGTGAAGCTACAAGGCAGAAAGCCATTGAGGGGTAGAAGAAGAGAGGAACAGGAGATTTAAAAGAGAGAGTGAGGGCAGACAAGGTCAGAGATGATGGAAGGAGGGGAAATGTCAAGGTGGAAAGTGGTGGTTGAAGAGGAGGAATGAAGGTGAAGGGGCCACGGGAGGGTAAGAGAACTACCCTCCCACCAGCTGCACCTGGATTAGGAATTACAAACTCACTTGCCTCACTGCCTCACACCCTTACCTCAGACAAAATTAACAGGACACTGAGAGTGTCCCTATTCCACAGAGAATCTTCATTTGACCACACACACAGAGCTTGACAGCTGCTCAGAAAGACCCAAATATCCCCAGGAAGTAACTTCCAGACCACATCAGGAGGTGCTTTTCTAATCCCCAAATGCCTAAGAGGTAAGAGCATCATGACTAAAGCGAGAGGCAGCTGTGAGGGGTGACAGTGTATGCTTTGCAAGTTGTGCTTGTGTCAGGCAGGGTTGCTGACAGCCCATGGCAAGGAGCCCCCAGAGCCCGCTCTGGGTGTAAAGAACAATTCTCAACCTTCAGGCCCTGCTGTTAAGCAAACAGAAGAGCACCATGCATTCAGGACTCACAGCAAGCAGCAGATCCAGGGAAATAGATTAGAGGGACACCAACCCCCCCCACCATCCCCAGCATCCTCACAGCTCTGGAGGCAGCTGGGCACCTACTGCTGAGGGTCCCTGAAACAGTGACACAGGCTGTCTCCTGGTGAGGCCCTCAGCAAGCAGTGCTAAGGAGGAGGCAAAATCTTGTAAAGAAAAGCAGTATCTTTAATTAAAACAGTCCCTGTGTGACTTCATCACTGCACAATTATTTCTGCCTCTGCCCCACGGAGCTTCTAGTTGGAGTCAAGCAGATCATCTGCTGGGGGTGAGCAGAGGAGAGCTGCAGTCCTGGCTTGCCAATTTTGTGCGAAATGTAGGCGGTTTTGCTCCAGGGACTGTAACATCAGCGAAAGTGCAAGTGAATCTGGTTACTGGAAAGCCAGGACACAATACACATTTCTGATGTTTCAGGGGATGATGCTGTATAAAGATGATAGGATAGCACGCCAGCTGCTGGCCATGCAGCACTTGGAAAGGAGCTGGGGACAAAGTTCTTGTTTATGCAGAAGTGACTGAGTAACCAGTAATTTTGGGAAGGAAGCATAACACACTCCTAAAGAGCAGTCTTCCACTGGGAGGTTTTCAGTTTGTGGTCAGTCATTGCAGTGTGAGATTCACGAGTTGCCATCTAATACGCCTCAGGCTCGGGTCATGGCTGAACAGCTCAGAGAAAGTCCACCAGAAACTGCAGGGAATCTGGTTCCTGGCAAATAGGAAGCAGATTTGGGAGATGGATGTGACAGGCATGTGGAATCACGCAACAGACACGCGTACAGGCAGAAGAGGCAAACAGCACCTGGCAAGTAAGACTCGCTAAGGATGGACATCGCTGGGAGAAGCTAATGGCGGGAAGCTCTCCACCAACACCTTTGCCTGCACATCTGGACCCCATCTAGTCACATGTTGCTACCTAGAATACTACACTTTCTTTGTCCTCACCATGGCTGCAAAATCTGGTCATTTCTCTATCATCTCCTGGCTTGCTGTTGTGGCTTTTTTTGCCCACCCCGGGAGATGAGAGGGGCAGCATTGGTCCATGTTCTTGAATGAAAAAAGAAAGGACAAGCCCACATTCATTTTGCCAAGTCTCAGCATGTCAGATGTGCTATAAGCGTGAGTTTGGAGTCCAGAATTGGCAACAGGGATGTCAGAAGTTGGAGGTCCTGCTGCATCAGGATGGCAATTCTGTTTTTCCCTCTCGGTGGAAACTGCCCATGACAAGCCTTGTGGAGTGTCACGCACAGCCCCATGCGGGTGAGATCTCATAAGAGGGATTCTGTCTGAGCAGACCTCCTGAAGACAAGGGCCTCTCAGCAAAGAGGGAAGGAGAAGCTGCAGAGCCATAAGCCCCATCTCAATCTATGCTAAGCCAATGAGCTGGCAGCATTTGGGGATCTGTGGGTAGGGAACAGGGTGGTGAGGAAGGCTTCTTCTCAAAGGAGAGAGATGCTCACAGCCCAAAGGCAATTAGATTTAGCTGAAGGAAAACTACCTCCCCCCCACACACACTAAGGACTCCATCATTCTACATCCACTTCATAAGTTTGATGATAAGCTCAAGTTTCCACTTGTGCTGAGGCAAAGCAGAGTGCACTCAGTGGCACTGAGGGAGGACAAATCCCATTTTTATGAGTGTCAGGCTGCTCTCACCAGGTGATGTGTGGTTGTGGTTCCCCTTGGCCTTGCTGCAACCAAGATCTCATTCATGTTTCTTTGCTTTTCTATGGACCTTTAAAGCAAAGCTGAAAGATCCCCCTGGAGTCTTGACTTCCAAAATGTCAAATCCCTGATACAATCCTCCTTTAAATGCTAATTTAAAAAAAAAAAAAAAAAATACATTTTAAAAGAATCAGCCAGGAGCTCCAGCACAAGCTCAGATTCAAAGAACAAATCTGCAAAAAAGGCTGGCTAGCAATTAACAGGAAGAAGGCAATTCTCCATGGGCTGCACAATGTTCAGGTGCTGGAATGCCTGAGCATGAACCCAAGCCCAGTATCTTGCAAGGGATAGTTGCTGGTGCAGGGGTTGCTTGAAATCTAAATATCTAAAAAAGAAAAATAATACATCTCTCCATGCAGAAAAAATCTCTTCGGATATACCCAACTCCACCAGTCTACAGCTTTCCTACATTTGCCCTGGAAGTTTGCCAAGTAGCTTACACTGAATGTAAAATACTGTAAGCTTATGACTGTTTTCCTTTCTTTTTCAAGATCCAAAACCAGAGCCGGGACTTTTTTCCCTCTCTACTTATTTTTCCCAAAGGGCAGAGAGAAAGCTAGTCCTTATGTGAAGAAGCTGAGATCCTGAAAAGATTCTTGCCTTTGCATGCATGGTCTTACATGTCCCCCTTGCTCGGTTCTGAGAAGCATTCTGCTTTAAAAGAATAACATGGCATGCAGATGCCTATAAATGGAAGATGAAATTGTTACTATTAAGCCTGGGCCTTGCCAAGGCAAACAAGTGCAGGGCAAACTGTGTGTGCAAAGGAAGGGAGCTGAGAAAAGTTGAAGTCAGCTGAATCATAACTTCACTTTAAGTTTAACATCACTTAAACTACATAAACACAGCCATCTTATTAATAACAAAGCTAGCTCTTCAGTAGAGCTGTTGTTTGGAAAGCCAAGCCCGTGCACACGGGTGCAATGAGAAGAATGTTGCAGAAAAGGCATGCCTTCCAAAGCTGTGTTTTAAATTTAAAATAGTTGGGATGTCTGAGATGCAGCAACTTCGCCAGAGCCTCAAATAGTATTTGATGTCTTTGCTGCAGTTCACCAGGGTCCCAGCCTCTTCAAAGCCAGGAGCTTGTCATGACTAGTGCAAGGAAGAAGAACATAAGGGGACAGATGCTACCTGTCCACAGCAATGCAACTTTGCTTGACCAGGAAAATGCTCACAAATCCCACCAACTGCCCATCCTGGCTTTCTGCTTTCTTAGTGGAGGATGATGTATTAAGACACTTTCATCCTTCTCCTTTCAGGCTTTCCAAGAGCTGTCAGTATGACCCTGCATGAATAAATCGTGTATGCACGCAATTTCAAGTACACACGCCCTCTCAGTACAGGCAGAAGTCATTGGGGTGCAGAAGTACAGATCTCCTGTGCGTTTATCCACCTACAGTTTTGACTTGCCCATTGAGGGTTTTCTGTGGGATATTTGGACTCTCACATTGTGCAGAAGTGAGCAGGCTCTAAGGGTGCACCACCTTGAACACATATATAGTTCAGTCCTGAGCTCTGTTTGCTGCTTAGTGAAATGGAGAAAATACCACTTTGCTAATTAGCAGGTGAAAGTGATAAAGATACAGGAGCAGTCTGCTGGAGTTGTGAAATGCATTGCTGCAGACAGCAGGGCAGAACAACACATTTTTACTGTTGTCTTGAAGGAATGATTTGGTGTCTGTGGTGATCTAATAATCTCAGGGTAAGGAGTGAAAACACACTGGTACAAAGCTTGTTTTTTATTACTTCTGACATTTTATAAAGGCAAACTGGCTCAGAAACTCCCCTAATATATAGCCCCTAAAGCAGAGATGCAATTCCTAATGCATTCCTAATGAAACTCCCCTGACTTCCATGGCCTTGTGTTAAGAGAGGATTTGGCCCCGTCAGTAAAGTACATTTAGATTCCAAACTGAAAACTGCCTCTGGATTCCAGAGGGACTTGAAAAACTCCCAGAGCACTGGAGTGAAACAAAGAGATTTATGCTTTTCCCTGACTTTTCACGACTCAGTAATATATTTGTATGGTCAAAGTAAAGCCAGATCTGGCATTCTCCACTCCTGATTTCTCTACTACCCAGGGAAGTAAATGACAGTGTAGACTGAAACAGTAATGCTCTAAGCCCCAGAAGAGCTGTTTGGGGTTATTTTCACAGTCTGTGTAAAGAATGCCTATGTGGATATTTGAAATGTAAGGACTTGACATTTTAGCTCACCCCAGTCTGGAGAGCCACTGGTGACACAGGTTCCTGTGCAAAGGCAGAGCCAAGAAGCCAAAAGAACCTCCTTCTGATATTTATTTGTAGCAAAGTATCACTTCTAGTCTCCAAATGGATTGTTGTTATTGGGCACTTTTTTTACCCACTACCAGAATCAGTCACAGCTCTGGAAGAGGTGGAAGAAGGAAAGAGACACTGGGAAGGTCATGTGGAGCCAGAGCACCCCAGAAGGGGAACAAGGCTTCTCAGCAGCACAGGGAAACTGGCTGATGCTGCTGCAGTCTTGAAGCAGGAGAATGACAACAGGGAAAAGCAGAGCTGGAACTGGGAGCCAGGGCCAAGCTTAGCTGCTCCTTCTGTTGCTCATGGGTGAGAGGAAGTGGGGGCTGCAAATCCCTCAGCCTTACCCACTGCTCTACAGACCTTGATGATCCCTCAGGGTCAGCTGCTACCTACCTGGGGATCTGGTATAGGTCTTCCGTGCAGCCCCCAACAACCAGCTGAGACTGTTCCAGGGAAAATTCCCTGGCCTCCCTGTCCATCATCTCACATCCCTTTTGCTTAGTGATGGGGCTGGATGAAAGCTCTCAATCTCTACCACCATTGCACTCAAAAGTCTCGGGTTCTTCTCTCTTTGCCTGATGCTAGGAGAAATCATGAAGTCTGATTGTTAGCAGCAACAACATCTCTCATGAGTGTATCAAGAATGAGGGATCATTTACCTGCTTGTGACAGGGCTTTGGGGTAGAGGATTGTAGTAGAGCAATACTTCTCACCCAATTATGTATGAAACACTGTCAGACTTGAAGGGCCGTGAAATGACTGCAAATTATTAATTTTAATGTTTCATGTTCTCATATGCAAACATACAGCCAAAATGGGCAAAATAAGAAGAAGAAAATGCAGGGGACAGTCTTCTTTTTAGCAAGCTGTGAATGAAATGTATTGTGGCCACACTGACAAAATGGTCTCTGGCTTTTCTCTTTTAGGAGAAGTTGTCGTATTACCAAAGGTTAAAAAGCCCCAAATGAGTAGGTCTCTGGAGGCCTGTCTCAGCTCCACTTCTATGAATTTATAATCTGAAAATGACTTGGTTTCTTTTTTTTTCCACTTTAGTATTGCTATTTTCCATCTATTCCCATTGTCTAGATGCATTCATGGGCAGCCTGTACCCAGCTGTTCTAGTGCCAACATTGTACTTGAGTTAAATAGCTCTCTTTCCTCCCCAATATTTAGGCCCCTGGTGTATCTGTGACAGCCAGTCCTACCCTTTTCAACCTTCATTTCCCTAAACTCCACAAGCTGAGCTCTTCCAGTCGTGGTCTACAACATAAGTGCACTCATCTCTGGTCTGTTGCAGTACCCTTCCTCTGCACCTCCTCTTTCTTTAAAATTGGTGAGATTATGGTAGTTCTGCCAGTATTTGCTGCCCAGAATATATTGTCTAAAAGAAAGTTACCCAGTTGAAGTTGGATGCAAAGAGAAACGGGAATTGGTGGGAAGAGGAACACCACTGTAACAGTATTTTCTAGTAGTGGAACTGGCTATATATAAAAGGGATGCTGTTGCTGTCACAGTCCTTCTGTGATTTGCATTGTGGTTCAATAGTCAGTAGAGATGCTCAAGATTAATCCATTTCCTTATTCCTGTCTTGGTACTTCTAACCATAGTTTGCCCAGACCCCCGACTTCAAACTGGATGATAGCATCCCACTCTGCCAAGATAGATCAGTTGTCCTGCAAACATTCCAGACAGTATGAATCAGCTACCCGTGGGCTCCACATGCTCCCCAAAGACCTATTCTGAGGTCAGATACTAGTTTACTGGCTTCCTCTTTCAGTCCCTCCTGCCTAGTTGCACAAACTGGTAAGGCACCCACCTTTCTCGCAGAAGACATTATCCCTTGTGAAGCCACAAGCTGTAGTCCTCTCTGAGCCACCAAAGGAGAGTCAGAATATGAAGAAGGATTTGCTTTCCATTGGATCCTGAGTGGTAAAACTTCATGGAGGACAAGGTAAGGATGCACCACTGCTTGTACAGCACAGAGAGCAAACGTTTTGCTCCTATTCAGCTGGGGAGCAACAGTAGCTGCAAAGGAATAGAAGTGGGATGAGTATTGAAAAGTCACCATGTACTAGAAAAAATGTAGCTTTATTTAAAGAGAAAGGAGAGACTGACACTCCCGGAAGGATTTTATTGTTTGCATTTGTAAGATGCTAGGCGTTTTAATGATGTGTTAATGACCATATCCTATTCAGATGGGATTCATCACCACTGCCCTTTCTCTATTTAAAAATTTAGCATGTAGTCTTAGCTGGACATTTAGGATCCCCCTCTGCTGAAGAGCAGGAGATATGTCTCTCTCTAAGAACACTCCCTATGACAGAGGGGATGCACTGCCACCCAGAGCTGTCAGCCTCTTTCCGTGTGCTGTAGTTGCCCATCCAAGCTCCATCCCAGCTGTGCCTCACCATTGTCTCTTAAACAACAGCCACGCTCTTCTGTCATGGTTGGGGATTTGCATAAAATAGCTTGAATTCCTCCAGAGTTAGAAGCCAAGTCAAAATTAGGTGATGGGAGTCCCATTGTTAATGCTGGTGAACAATAGATACACACAGTCCCACAGCATCAGAAGCACACTCCCGATCGCACGTCACATCGTTCTCCCTACCCTTTAAGATTCATATATTTGCCAACATTAAGTTCAGGAAAATAATATTTGTAATTTCTTTGCCCTGTAAATTGCCTTCCTCACCTTCCAAAAAATGCTGCTGAGTGTGTTGTACCCTCCGCTGCCCTGGGTCAGCCTGAAAGGACCAATTAAGGGGAAACGTCTGTGGGCATTAGGTGATGGGTGAACCAAAACTTCTCAAAAGGCCCAGTGGTATATCCAGCTCACTGGTGCCAAGAAAGGACCATCCTGTGTGCAACCATCCTCTTTTTAATCTCTTTTACATTGGGCAGCCAAAACTGGAAAGCTTCAAAATCCTGAGTCATCGTTGAAGATGGCAGTCTTTATTTTAAATACTTCAGGGAGGGACTGCAAGCATTGGCTGCTATGACTGTTGGCTCTATTTTTGGTTCTTCATCCCTCACTAAACAGGACTATAGAAAGGCAGAGCTAAATCAAGCGGCCTGGCCCCTGCTTCTGCAGCCATTTGTGTCATTCATTGAGTGATGCAGATCATCTTAAAACCTGATACCAGTTCTTACTGGTGCTACACTCAAGCAGGACATGCTCCAGACCTCCTCCCCTCTGCTGCTTAGAAACCCTTTTCTAATTTCTGGTTTCTAAATTCCCTAATTCTGAAGCCTTTTTTTTTTTTTTTTTTTTTTTCCCCCTAATCTCTATGTAAATAGCCCCCAGCAGCTTGGGCGGTTTGTTAGTAGAGTTGTAAGTTGTCCTCCATTGAAGGCTTTAGGAACACAAGACTTCAGCTGAAATCAGATCACTACTAACGGCATTGCTGTTTTTCACTGGGAAGAAGAGTGGACTTTGTGGTTCGGATGTTGCTGTGACCCAAGTGTTGTGCAGGAAGACATGTTTTTGTGTAACGGCCGTTTTATCTGCGGCATTAGTCAGAGCTGACTTTTCTCTGTCCTTTGTCCTGGGCCTCTGGTTTTTGGCACCACCTGACATTTGACTCAAGGATCAGTCAGTATTTCCATAATGATTAACCCACCAATTGTCAGTATTCACAACTCAGTGTTAAATATGGGAATACTTCGATTGCACAGAAGCCAAGTGACCGTTGCTAACCAAATAAAAACGTGTCTTGAAAGCCTCATGCCCCCCACCCCGGGCACCCTCGGTGCTGCAGGGCAGCCTCAGGAGACAATCGGGAGAGCTCCTGTTTTTGACTGTGCTACCCAGCACTTCCAATGCAGTCGTTACAGTTTGGAGCAAAATGGGATTGAACCCATTGGCAATTTTAAGGAAAGAGTTACAAAAGACAAAGAAAAAAAAATAAAAAGGAGAAATGTTAGGGCTGGAAGAATCTGAAGGAAATGACATTTTCAAGGGAATTTAGTTTCTTGAAATACAAAGTTTTGCTCGTCTTTAAGCCATTTTCTGTCCCTTTTGATGCCAATTTTCTTCTCCAGAAATGCCAACAGTTTTCATTTTTAGCTCCTCTGAAAAGCTTGGGGATTTTTTTTATCTTCTGAATGTTTTCAAAAGAAAATGTGGAGCCAGAAAGTTATTTCAAACAAACAAACAAATGAGAAAATAACAAAGTGCCTGATTATAAAATGAAACATTTTAGGATTTCTTCTCTTGCCACCCCCCAAAAAACTGAAGAAGAATTTTGAGATTTCTGTCTCTCCATGTTTTTTCCTTAGAGAAACTTTCATCTGGGAACTGTTTCTGGGAGCTCATCAGAGGTACTGTGCAGGTTACAGGTGCAGCAGGGCAGCTAGTTGCTGTGGAAAGACAGTGAGCTAGGAAATCATTCTCTTTTTAATTAATTTCTGTCTCTTCCTTTGCACTCAGGCAGACAGTAAGGAGTGTCATGCCAGGAAAAGCCACATACTTCAGCATAGGAATTAATAAGGGTATAAGAATTCCTTCTTATCTTTAGTGCCTTGCATCCTGCAAACAGGGAAACCAGCTTTTTTCTTCCATGATCATTTGTTGTTCGATGTTAAGTGAGTCACTACACTGAGGATGATGGAGCAAAATTTTCCTAGTGTCCTGCAACTCATGGAGAGACTCTGGAAAGAGGATGCAGTGATAACCAGCTCAGTCAGGAGAGGAAAGAACATGGTCCCTAGGCTCAGAGTATTTGAGGCAGGAAGAGTCTGCTGGACAAGAGCAAAAAAGCAGGTCAGAATATGGACCTGCCACTCCAGTGATGCAACTCTGACCTGAAATGACCACATATATGGGTCCAGGAGATCACGGGATGTTTGTAAAATAGATCTTCTCTCTTGTGTAAGCAAGAGGATAAAATTATCCTGGCAGCAGATGTTTCCCAGAATGAGGATCAAGGCTGGCTGCTTTTCCGGCAGTATTCAAGACATGAGGCTTTCCTATCCCCATGATCCTGAGGTTGCTGTCCTGTGCAAGTGGTCTCTAACACGCAGACATATGCATTTCTTTCTGACACAGTATTCATGCTAGCGTGGCATAACCTTCCTCTTAGCTTGTCACATCATGTAAATCTTCTTTACTCATTTCTGCAACATAAAAAGCAATAGGAAGAAGAATCAGGAACGCAGAGAAAAGAAGGGAAGACAGAAGAGAAAAACAGAGTAAACCAAGCAAATTTGGCAATATAATATTGTCTTGCAACATGCCTGGGATTCGAGCGACAGACAGGGTTGAAGCTCAGTTACAAAGCTAGAAGTTGAGTTCCATTTCCACTTCTTAAAGAGGACACGGACTTTCCCAAAGTCTCTATCCAAATGTGTGCTCAGCTGGTGCAGTGAGGACAGATCTGGTCAGTGAGGGTGGCAGACAGTCATTCAGCCAACTGGGAGAAGAAGGAGAGTGGTTGGAGGAACAGATGTCTTGCCACTTGATGCCCAACAGCCTGGCTCTGCAGGGGCACAGGAGAGCACCAGAGCTGCACAGGGTTCCCACTCTAGCAGTTTGTGGGTGTCTTTGGGGCTAGCTGCTTGCTGGCTGGCCACCATCCCACACAGTCCATTCAACCTCACATCGGTAGGTCAGGTGTGAGCTCAACAAAGTGCCTTTCTACCATGCCATGAAACCACACTGTTCCCTCTTCCCCCTCCAAAAGAGTCCACATACTTCAGTTTTTATTTTCCTGAGCAAAGATGAGGGTGAGTAATAGATTTGCTTTGTTACTGGCAGCACTCACCGCTGAAGTGTAGGCCTGAATATGCTGCTGAGACAAATCAGAGGAGGTGGCAGGGTGGTAGGGCGAGCAGCTGACCAGAGCTTTCACAGTGCATTAAATTTACAAGTAGAGGGAAGGTTTAATATTTCCATCCCTCTGTGAATACACTCATGAGGCATCTCCCCACCTATCTCCTGGGGACACAGGCTAATTGCCACAGGCTGAGGAACTGAGTCCAAACTGATTTTACAGGTCTCTGCAGCCAAGTGTGGCTGTGGGCAGAAGCACTAGGCAGTAAAATATCACAGTAAGGGCCCAGGTTGTCAATGGCTCATGAGCAAACAAACACCTGGCTGGCTAGGTTGCATTTATTGCAACAAGAAAAGGTCATTCAGAGTGTTAAAGAGATGTGCAGCCAGATGCTGGCTATGGCAGTAATATGCAGCAAGCTTCCAGATTCAGTCTCTCCATCAAGATCTGGCTATTGGACTGTGCCATCTCCATGACCCAGATCTCTCCTGTGTCCTATCCTTGAGGTACTCCCCTGGCCACATGCACCCAGCACCTCCTGATCCCATAACCTTGGCGGAGTTTACTTCCATGAGGTGCAAAGAGAAGAGCATCATTTCCATCCTATCCATAATATCACACTGAAGTGTTCTGTGGATTTCTCCAGTGCCCAGAGTGGTGTCTCTAAGAGTCATGACTCGCTGCGAGTGGGAGCAGGGGACAGCAAGAGTGTCTGTCAGCATTGGGAAAGCACTGCATCCCTCTACCTGCAGTTGCCTGCTG
The DNA here is from genome assembly GCA_013398155.1 of Pedionomus torquatus. NCBI lineage: Eukaryota > Metazoa > Chordata > Aves > Charadriiformes > Pedionomidae > Pedionomus > Pedionomus torquatus. Next base: position 215,513 of record VZRU01016594.1, on the reverse strand, counting down.
GGCTTATGGGAATAATGCCCCCGAGTACCCTGTGGCTGGCTGGATTATCAAAGATCTTCCGCTGAGATCTTTTCACACGGTGCAAAGTGCCAACGCTAACCTGATATTGAAGGACACATTGCGTTACAGCCTCTGAACTGGCTTTGTTTTAAAAGTGCTGTCTTTTGTGTGTAACTCTTCAACTTCCCGTCTCTTTTTACCTCTCTGGAGCCATGCTTTGCTTCCCTTTTTCAGCCCTTATTTTTCTTTTCCTGGTCAGGCAGCTTCCCTCTCTGTGACACGACCATCAGCTTGTGACTTCAGCTCAATGAACAAAAAATTTAGGTATCTGTGCTAAACTGGTGATCTAAATTCATAAGGCTGATGGAGAAAGAGACCCAGAAGACAAATCTTCTGTTGTCATTTTGATTTCTTGGTTAGACTGGCAGAAATCCTCTCCTGGGGTTGCCAGTATCTCTCCAGCAGCTACAGAACAAATTACATTTATGTAAGCCAATCACTTTTCAGTTAACCAGAATATGGTGAGATGCCCCTATCTTCAGAGAAGTGAAAGACAAATTTTCTCTTGTATCTTCCTGGTAGCATTTTGAAATGAGCATAAATATACCGGAAGCTTTGGGTTATTTTCATTTTTAATAAAGGATATGACTAGATGATTAGGAAGGTTTAATGCCAATATCTAAGTAGCACCTTCCACCTTCGCTTCTCATCAAACCATTGTTTGGTTCATCTGTATCTAATGAATATGAGCTGCCATCACTAGGCATGACAGCTACCGTCTTGCTTAATTTCAGAGGCTGGACTGGAGCCTTGCAGGGTAAAACCCATGAATTTGAACTGCTTCTCCCCAAAATCAGCCTCTCTCTACCACTTTGGACCCTCCACACAGCGAGAAGCCTTGAAAAAGGTCTCATCGGTGGGTTAGGCTGGCACTTCTCATCACTAAAGCACCTTGAATGCTTTTAAACCACAGTATCCACAGGATTCACTTCATCTAGGACCTGAACACAGATATTCCACAGCAGGATGAGACTCTTGCTTCTGACACAGATTTACTGTGTAGTCTACAGACCGGATGAGGATGGTTCTGTTCATCCAGGCACAAAGGTGTCTTCGTTACCCTTCTACCATGCAGATGGGATAATGTTATTTTAACATCACTCGGGAGCCCTTACAGCCCTATCAGGAGGGAAAGGAAGACTGTTACTTACAGTTTAATCCAGTACGAAATCTGCATTTCTAAGACCAAACATTCAAAAGAATCCTGCAGAAATCAGGAATTAAACTTTAGGTAAATTTTAAAAGCTTATTTAACATGAAGAAATATGAAACGGACAGTATTTGATTTCAAGTTTTTCAGTCTTTCAAATATGTAACTTTCTAATTGTATAGACAGCTCCAAAAGTTTAGAAGCTCATTCTTATTGTTAGCTAAAACAGAGATGATATGCGATCATCTGACTCCAAGAGCAGGCCTTTTAGGTAAAACACCTGCAGTTTGTCAGGGTGGGGGGCAATTTTAATGAAGAAATTTGATGAAAGGTAGTAATCCTTCCATTCTCCCTAACCCCCCAGCCAAAACCTGGAGGTAGAAATGTGAACACAGATCAATTTAAATCATGGCTTCTGGCTATGGGGTTTTGGCCCGCTCAGTGCTTAGAGTTAATATCAAAGCATGAGGAGTTTTACATGCAGAGGAATATTGTTCTACCCATCTAACACCCTTTTTTTCTGACTGCAGCTAGATGAGCTGCTGAGATGTAAAAGAGCTGGGTAGAGACTTAGCCATCCCTGGACCCTCTGCTTCTCTCCACCAACGCTGACTACCTCTGCCTAATGGCCAGCATAGGCAGCTCTGCAATCACCTCCAAACCCAGCTCCCTCAGAACAGCCTGGGTTTCTTTTTGGAGCAGTTAACAAGCAGTTGAGCTGGTGGGTTGGGAAGGGAATGAAGGGAACAGATATGAACAGCTGGAGAGTAATAACTTTCTAAGGGGATCGACTGCCACTGGAACAGCACGTCTGATCACAGATTTGTTGCCAAGCATCTGTTTTCCTCCTACATCCTGATGTGGTCCAGTTTCTTTGCTCTGACTCTGCTCCCTCTCTCTTTTTCAGTTCCTTATACATCCTCCTGGGTATATAAAGACCTCAGTTACTCTACAGGCCCTGCCAATGCATTTGGGAATTGCCCCCCATCCCCTTGTGTGTTCTGCCTCACAATGTCATGGCAAACAGGCTTAATCAAGCTCCCCTGAACTAGTGAAATCTCCAGGGAGTCCAAATTTGTATATTTTCTTAGGCAGAGTAATATCACACAGAGTATTGAATGACAGTTAAAAACCACATCTGGATCTTGCTCTATTATAATACATCCATAGCCCTAAGGGAAAGCAGTGTGGTTTAGTGATTCATGAAACCTGGGTTTTATTCCCAGCTCCTCCACTGCCTCCTTGGGTGACCTTAGCTAAGCTACTTCACTGCTTTGTGCTTCCATTTTACCATCTGTGAAAATGGGTAGAGTGATTCTGTCTCCTGCCCAAAGTCCTTTGGTAGCCATGGAAAGCAATAGTGCCAAGCACTATTGCTCAGCCTCACATGCCATTTTCTCTTGGGATTGCATGCAAGGCAGGTGGTGCACCCCACACACGCACACACAGATTCCTGCACAGCTCAGTGCTCCTCTGCAGGCTCCCTGAGGCTCTCCCACACCTCTCTGCCATCGCTGCAACTGGCCATGCCGAACGCAGACACAGGGGTGGCTCTGTCTTGTGGCACAAGACCCATAAGCAGCAGGGATGCCACAGAATGGAGCAGTGTCTAGGGACTGTGCCATCCAGCTTGTCTTGCTAGGAAACACCATGCTCAGTGGCAGCCCTGTCATTGCTGCTGGGACAGACATGTATTTAATGGCCTATCATGCAAGTTTGTATATGCAGGCAGGGACAGAAGCAGAGAGGTTTGTGCAGACTGAAAGTCCCAATCTCCCTTTCTTCTTGCACAAAAAAAAAAAAAACAACAACAAAAAAAACACCACCAAAAAAAAAACAAAACCAACCAAACAAACAAACAAAAAAAAACTTTGGAAAAAGAGTGTCTGTGACATAAAATTTGTGTCCTGTGGAGAGCAGGAGCAAATACATCTAACCCCTCCTCAGGACAGCACAAAGTAGTGGTTGTCTTTCTGTGTGTTGTGTGGCTCGCCCACCAAGACACAAACAGTTAAGCTCCTAAAGAGCACAAAGTTACAAGCCCTGCATTTCCTTTGAGAAATATTCCCATATTCCCCAGGTTACAACCCACTAGATAACAACCTTGAGCTGAATGTTATCAAGGCTGAGATTTCCCACCGTAGCAACATACAGGATACTTTTTTGGTTTACTACCCGCTCAAAAAAAAAAAAAAAAAAAAAATTTAAAAAAAAAATGCATACAGCTAAATAAAGTGAAGGTTCACAGCTCTGACAAAGCCTTTCAGTGGGAATCTGGGACGCTTTTCAAGTGTTACCGACTGCTTTATTTTCCCATGGCTCTTTCCAAGATAATAATTGCTCCGCAGATGTTTCCCTCAGGAGAGTGAGATGTTCAGGTACCGGGGCGAAAGCTGAGGCTTTGGGCTATCATTCACAAGGCTACTGTTACCTGATGTGTTCTTGTAGAGTGCAGCTTTTTCCCATCACAGATTTTCTTAGGCATCTGGTTTATCAGAAACACTGTAAATTTGAGCCCTCTGGCTAATTGTGCCTGATTTATGTGAATGACGCGGTTGTGTCTGCATGTAACATGAATAAGACAAGGAAGGGCACTTTATTCCTGTCACATACAGTAACTCAGACAGATCAGAATATGTTAGTCAGCACTTTGGGAAGTCAGGGCACTAAGACATCTGAGAAGATTCGAACTTCTAGCTTTTGACACATTAACAGTTTTTTTACAGGTCCTGCAAAACAAAAAAAATGCAGTGTTTTGTATTTAATCTTCCACTTCATATGTGCTCTTCTCTGTCCTTAAACTGGCAGAAGCAACAGGCAGGTTGCCCAGAGAAGCTGTGGATGCCCCATCCCTGGAAGTGTTTAAGGCCAAGCTGGATGGGGCTTTGAGCAGCCTGCTCTAGTGGGAGGTGTCCCTGCCCATGGCAGGGGGGTTAGAACTGTATGATCTTTAAGGTCCCTTCCAAATCTAACCATTCTATGACTCTGACATGGACTGTCACTTTTCTTCAGGATGGAGTACCACTTTGAGAAGGAACTTTCCTTAACACCTCCAGTGTCACAGCAATTGTAGTTATCTTCCTAGTAACACTGCCACCTCTGCCTCCTTAATTTAAAAATAGGTCCCATTAAGTAAATGGCTCGGGAGAACAACTATCCCCCCATGTGGCAATTTGAGGTCTGTAAAAGTCAGCCCCCACGGGCACTCAGTGAGTCACATACCCATGTGGACAATGTTTATGACTGCTTGTGATTATACAAGCTCAGGTGATGGGAGAAGCAGCTTGTGTTTGTGGAACAAGCACTGGGCATCTGACTACTAGATTTTGTCTTAGTGGGCCATCCCAGGGAAGATGATGGAGGAGCTCACAGCAGTTAGCTAAGAGATCTATGGGCTAAACCAGCCTCCAAGGAGCAGGCATGGCAGATTTGGCTACCAAGTCAAATCCAAAAGCAGGTGAGCCACACACTGAAAGGAATTGAAAGGAAGGACTGCTTCCTAGCACATTCATATCTCATGAGAGCGGACAATCAGCTGCTTCAAGGAACTGATGGAGCTTTCCTCCTGCTTCTAAGTCTGTTCACGGAACACTGGCTTTATGTAGCTTGTAAAAACCTGTCCCAGAGCTGCAAATTATCAGTGCTCCTTTGTAGGAGCAGGCTTGGGGGCTCTCCAGAATGTCTCCGGAAAGGATGAGCACCCAATAGGTCCTCTTCAAAAGCTAACCAGGAGGTCATTCTGATAAATTCCTGAGGACTCTTTTCACATGGCAGCTTTTATGTAGGACCTATGAAATTACAAGGAGCAGCTTGCTGGCTCTCCTCAGCTCACTGTAGGTCCAGCCAACCCGTGTGCCATGTGCTTTCAGACACAACAGAGGTACTCTTTTTCTCTGCAAGTGCATGGGAGGGGAAAGGGAGTGGGAAACCCTGAATGCAGCTGCAAAACTTGGCTTTGACTTGGTTGAGCAGAATGTTGAGCACTGTGGCAGTCTGGCCAGCCAGGGATTTGTACAGAGTTAAAAGAAAAATACACCCCGCCTTACATTGCTCTTTTAAACTGGTCTTTCTTTACTTCTCTCCCATATAACAATGGAGGGAATATTTTCTGCCTAGTCACATTCACATACACACAAACCAGCCTGGAAAAGAAGCCAGATATCTCACTTGGGATCCTACCCAACAGTCTCCTAGAAATAGAAAGCCAACAAGAAAAAACACTTGGTCACTGCCAGACTCCAAAGCCTCTGTCTGAGCTGAGCTCCTTGGAGCCAAAGCGGACACTGTAATGTCAGGACATTGGATTTCATCAAATCTGAGTTCATTGCACAGAGCCCTGCTTGGGAAAGGCAGCCAGCCCAACAGCCTATCAGAAGGGGTGATCTTTGATCTTCAAAGCTACCTGAGAGCCTGTGGTGGTGACGAGAGCCTGTACCACTGCCTAGTTTTGGCTGCGAATGGCAGTGCTCTTGCACCATAGAAACTAGCAGGAATTGTTTTCCATGCAAACCTCTATTCCCAGAAGCTCAGGACTGTGACTTCATTTGAGTATCATTGCTGTTGCCTACATATACACCAGGGACTGGACACAGCTGTCTTTGACACCAATCCTTATCTAGAAGACAAATAGAGCAAAAGCCTATTAACACTAGCTTTGTCCCCCAATGCACTGAGATACAACTTGGAGTAGTAGTCTGAGGGATCACTTTCAACCTCATCACACATTCACATTCCTGGGGAAGCTGCCCAAACTCACCATGCTGGACTGCTCTACAGTGGTGTCTATTCTACAAGAAAGTATAAAACCCTCCTTCCTTCCTACTGCATAAACTTGCAGGAGAAGGAGAAGGCAAGGGGAACACCTTCCTCCAGACAATCTGCTAATTAATTAGCAAATGCCTGTGTATAATGCTTTCAGCAAAGCCTTGTCTGTGTGCTAATTAGTATCATTAGCTGGTGCCCCAAGGAACGAGCTTTGATTACCCTTCTCTTACTGATTATACAGGAACAGCCAGGCAAATGCATTCATAGGTCATAAAATTATCTCAGCTCTTCTTAAAGCCCACCTACAGCCCTTAGCTCTCTGACCTGCTGTGCTGATAAGTCATCTGTGCATTGACTGAAAATGATCCTTCTTACTAGTTATCACCTGCCATTAGACAGCCTGGCATGAAGGCATGGTAAAAAATGCAGCCTATTATGATACTAAGCTTCTTCTGTAGATTTACACATTGGTTTAGTCCTTGCTGTAGTCTAATGGAGGAGACACATTTGCCTGGGTTATCTTCCAAGAAGTGGCTCCTTATCCTAGATTCTAAGGTGACTCCTGAACAGACACTGTAGTTAACTTCCTACATAGGGTCATCACTATTATTATTTTAGTTTCTGTGAATACGCTTGACCTGGACCCCTCAGATCTCCCTTACAACAACCAACGTAACCCTGGACTCCTGTCCCCTCCAAGCTCCATGGAAAAATGAGAAAGAACACAGCATCTCATGTAAAACATCCCATGATCGCTTGGCTCTTGCATTTGTTCTGGGACTTGTCCCAGTGGATCTGCCCCTTCCACTTCTCTCTGCAATATTAGGCGCAATAGCCACAGAAAAACTGTTGTTGACTGCTCGCAGAGCCTTCCCATGATGTGAGTATTACTAGCATAAGTCACATTTCAAACCCATGTGCTCAAACATTTTGTGAAACCAAACATTCATCTGTAAGAGTTAAGGCCTGGTACTTTACATACTTACTCTCCATCAGACTAGAGCTTGAAGCTTGTGAAAATAGGTATAATTAGCTGTGTCACTTAGCTAGAGATAAAACTTGATAAAACCTACAGTCAAATAAGGTGCCAATCAAACAGATGCAAAATAACAGCAAGCCACCTTTTCTTCACAGCTAGTTTAATAGGATGAATTAATAACCGCAAATTACTCAGTTCAAGGGAGCACTTCTGTAATAATTAAGGACACAGTTAAACAGTCATGAGCAACCCTTTCACCTCTCTGTGGGCAGCCGCCTTTTGTGCAAGATCATGGAGGGGTGGTGGAGTGAGGAAAAGGGACTTGTGAGCACAAGAAACTAAGAATGGCAGAGAAAGAAAGAGAAGGAGAAGGAAAAAAGGGCAAGGTCGAGGACACTGCACCATCTCAGATCTGACAGACAAATGTGAAAGGGGCTGTGGCAGTAGATGAGTGCCCTTCTGGCTTTAAGACAGAGCTGAAAATAAATAGCCAATAGTAAATGCAGAAGAAAATAAAATGCAAGCAGGCATGGTTTTAGTTCTTTGAGAGAAGGTCCACCATATGCATTTACAGTGTTTGGTAGGGACAAGAGCAGAGCAGGAAGGCCTCTGTAAAATCCTAGAAGTGCTTTTCAACCCACAGAATCAGGAACGTTGTCCAAGGGGCTGAAAAAACAATAGATCAGTATATTGCCAAACTGCGCAAAATGGCTGACTCATGCAATTATCAGAGCCACTATCACCAAGCAGAACAATATGCCCAAATTGAAAAGGAATGTATGAAAGACATGGAAAGACTCAACTCAACCAGTCACATGCCCATTTCAGGGCTGGAAGGAAGCCGGGAATACATTGTACAAGACAAAAATTTACAAATGTTCACATTCATCTTCCTGTCAAGCTGAGCGGGCACCCAGAGCAAAGGCCCAGCTGCCTCTGGAGAGGAGCTCTTCAAGCAAGCTGACCTGCCATCCTACATAGCCTAAGACACAGATGAGGTGTAAACTGGAATGTCATCTCATGGAGTTTCTCAAGAGCATGTTGTGGAGTAGGAGCCAGGAGCCAGGACTGATGAAACTGCCTGGCCTTCTCGCATCACCCATCACAAAAGAGAACAATGAAGAACCTCAGCCAGCAGTGACCAGGCAATAAAACCCCATTTCACATGCTCTACGTTCATACTTTATCCAGGAATGGCTTTTGGGGTCATGTTCCACCAGAGTATTGCTACTGTCAGGCACAAAGTGAATTTCCTAATTTTAATAAATTAAGTTAAATTAAATTAAATTAAAATTTAAAATTACTGACATACTCTCACAGAAACAGGGAAAACCCAACAAAAATATTGGGCCAGCCATTCTCAAATTTCTGCTTGTGGCCTCGACAGCATCCACAACCACTAACATTAACACACATGTATGTAATACACAAATATACCTTTCTGTGCCACTAGTCTTAGTCGTGTTACAGCCTGGAGCAAAGTTCTAGCAGTTAAAAAGGAGTCTCTGACTGAGAAGCAAAATTTCAACTTTGGACTCCCACACAGATGCCCAGTCAGGATCCAGTTAGTTCCTCAGAATAAATCATGTACCCAGGGAGGAAGAAACATCAGTGGAAATCATAAATCCTTGTTCGTGCAACAGGCTGGTTAGTGGCCATGGGCTTCACTGCAGCCAGACACCAAGACCTGGGTAACAGCAGAAGCTACAAGCACATATGAAGAAATGCAAAGGGAGATTCCTCATGTAGACCCTGCTGCTTGTGCTCACTCTTATTCAACTCCTCCCAGGCATTTCTGGAAAGCAGATATTTGGCTAAGCAGAATCCCTTCGGCTCAGTAACTATCAGAATAGATGCCTGAGCACACCTCACCCATCAGAAAATCAAATGGAGAACAGATTCATGTGATCACAAGACAGATGTTCATAAAATCGCCAGCCCACCTGTGTAGTGTTAAGATGGGCAGAGAAGCCTTTGAAATCCTGCTTCCTAAGAGTACGTGGGTTAACGCTATCCTTCCTCTCTGAGCTAAGCTGTAGTTCTATAGACTTTGAGATTATTGCTAGCACACTAACTACCTGGGCAGAACATGATATCTAAGATTCATTTTGCAATTTCTTACAAAGAAGACAATAAGGCTGTTAAAACAGATTGTGATACAGACAGGATGGAAGGTGTAATGCTGAAGTAGAGTGAAGAGTACTTCTGCTTATTGTGGAAGGACAGGTATCACATCCATCAGGGACTTGGTCCTCTCTCTTCCTGTTCTGGGAGAGTATGTACCTGATGCACCTGACTAAACATGGTTCTCTTTAGCTGAAGTCTTGCTGAGGTCCCAGAACGGAGCATGACAATATTGTGTACACAATAACTATCTGCTACCCTTGTCATCACCTGTCCTGGCTGACTTTGCCATGTGGCCTGCCCAATATTCCAAACAAAAGCCCATTTGTCTGCGATGCAGCTATTTTTAAGAACACGTACCAACCGATTGCTCACAAAGCCTTCATTATTTAATTCTGCAGTGAGGGCTTTGCAGATGTGAAAATGCTTTTATATGTTGCACATAGCCATGAGCCTGTATATTTTCTCTTTTTGTTTTCAGAGTGAAAGTTGGAACAAAGACAGCAGGACTAAACTAGAGACCCTTTTCTTCCTGGGTAATCCTCTTGGACCCAGTCCAACTCTGTGTCACCTGTGCCTGTAACTCTTTCGTCTCTCACAGAGTTTGCTTCCATTTCCTTGCTCTCCGTATTTCCCTGAAGAAACACCTCATGATCTGCAAGCAGCTAATCTGTAGATAGAAGGCTTGGTTGGCATCATCAGCACTTTTTCCTGTATCTGGGGCTTTTCTTAAATGATGTGAGTAAAATATTTAATAAACAAATTCATACTCCACCCAGCCATAAGCTTCTAGGTCAATGAACACGTTCTCCTTCTGCTATAAGGCGGAATCACCAGTTGCTATTTGATTACTAAATAATGGTCTTTCCACGGCTGCTGAGAAAGGACATTTTTATCTTTGAGGTTTTAAAGGAAGAAGCAGGAATGAGAAGTTTCTTGTGGAGAAGAAGTCTTGTAACCGCACATTATTTTCCTTCCTTTGGAGCACGACAGCATCAGAGAAAAAATGAAGTTTCCCATCAAATAAAATGTTGAGGCAAGGGACTAAAATATCTGTTCAGAGCAGTTGAAGTATCCTTGTTCTGGGAAAAAATGGGTCTTAATTTTTATTTTTTTTTTTAGTTTTTATATTCTTATAGTGTCTATTATAAAAACATGTTACATTTTTCAAAAATGGGACTTGTAAAAGTTTAGTTTCTGAGCAAATAATACTAGCCTTACCAAAAACTTACCTTGAAATAGACACTCATCAAAATCCATGTGTGTTTTTCTGGAGTTTTTCTCTTTCCATGCATTTTTATTTTATAAGAGAAAAGATGTTTCCTTGGAAAAATTCAAACTCACTTTTATTCATGATGTTGTCTGTTGGTATAGTGTCTGAACACTGGTCCTCTAAAATCAGGAGAAATAAATACTTGTTTAGGTCTGAATTCCCCAGTCACTTAAGTCCTGTATGCTGCTGAAACAGATGGTGGGTAAATGAAGGGTGAAATGCTTAGATACAGAGTCAGTGGTAGGTTTGTAATTATGTCTAGCATTTCAGGTCTAGCTATGACCAGAACAATTTCTCTTTCATAGAATAGAATCATAGAATCATCCAGGCCAGAAGGGACCGCCAAAGGTCATCTAGTCCAACCTCCCCGCAGTCGCAGGGACACCCCCAACTAGACCAGGTTGCCCAGGGACTCATCCAGCCTCACCTTGAATATCTCCAGGGAAGGGGCCTCAACCACCTCGCTGGGCAACCTGTTCCAGTGTTCTACAACCCTCAGAGTAAAGAATTTGTTTCTAATATCCAATCTAAATCTGCTCTTCTCCAACTTAAAGCCATTGCCCCTTGTCCGGTCCCTGCAGGCTTTTGTAAACAGTCTCTCCCCAGCCTTCTTCTAGGCGCCCTTCAGGTACTGGAAGGCTGCGATTAGGTCTCCGCGGAGCCTCCTCTTCTCCAGGCTGAACAACCCCAGCTCCCTCAGCCTGTCCTCGTAGCAGAGGTGCTCCAACCCCCTGATCATTTTCATGGCCCTCCTCTGGACCCGCTCCATCAGGTCCATATTCTTCCTATATTGAGGGCTCCAGGCCTGCACACAGTACTCCAGGTGGGGTCTCACCAGAGCAGAGTAAAGCAGCAGAATCACTTCTCTGTATCAGCTGGCAACACATCTTTTGATGCAGCCCAGGATGTGATTTGCCTTCTGGGCTGCAAGTGCGCACTGCCTGCTCATGTCTAGCCTTTTGTCCATGAGCACTCCCAAGTCCCTTTCTTCAGTGCTGCTTTCTAATACTTCATCCCCTAGTCTGTATTGATAGCCAGGATTGTTCCAGCCCAAGTGCAGAACCCTGTACTTGCTCTTGTTGAACCTCATGAGGTTCATCTGGGCCCACGTCTCCAGCCTATCTAGGTCCCTCTGGATGATGTCCCATCCCTCTGGTGTATCAACAACACCACACAGCTTAATGTTATCTGCAAACTTGCTAATGGTGCATTCGATCCCTCTGTCTCTATCATTGATAAAAATGTTGAACAGTACCGGTCCCAGCACAGACCCTTGAGGGACACCACTTGTGACTGCACTCCAATTGGACATCAGGCTATTGAGCACCACCCTCTGGAAGCGACCAGCCAGCCAGTTCCTTATCCACTGGGCAATCCACCCATCAAATCCATATACCTCCAATTTGTCAAGCAGGACGTTGTGGGGGACCACACCAAAGGCCTTTCAGAAGTCCAGGTAGATCACATTCACAGGTCGTCCCTTATCTACCAACATAATCACTCTGTCATAGAAGGCCACTAGGTTAGTCAGACAGGACCTGCCCCTAGTAAAGCTTGCTGGCTGTCCTGAAACATCTCTGTGTCCTCCATGTGCCCAAGCATGGCATCTAGAAGGATCTTCCCAGGCACGGAGGTGAGGCTGACAGGTCAGTAGTTCCCAGGGTCATTTCATTCCACTCTCACTCAAATAAGTTGAACCAAGAGGTTGGGACTGATGAATTCCAAGAAATTAGAATGTGAAAAATACCCTTAGCAAGAGTGCTAGCATAGCTTATGTCTACATTTGGGTATAGTGGCACATTCAGAGCAGATCTGTAACATGAAATGATTGATACAGAGACACCAACAACTGTGCTATATAACATTCATGGTACACACATTTCTCAAAAATCATGATGAAGCTTGCCAGACAGAGGGACATTTAAGAACCAGAATGATGTTGCAAAAGGAATAAAAAAGTCCTCCTAATCAGATCACTCTCCCTCATCTGTGCTGGACAGACTTGGTCCTACCTGTATTTCATGGAAATCAAGTTTTCTCTGGGGTTTTGTTTCTAACCAACCAATTACTCACAAAGGATCCTTTCTTTAATTCTACAACAAAGGCTCTGCAGAAATAAAAATACTTTTATATTTTGCACAAAGGCAAGAGCCCATATATACCTCTCTTTGTTTTCAGAGGGGAAACTTGGAACAGAGAGAGTAGGAGTAAATTGAAGTATTTTTTTCCTTTTTTTTCTTTTTTTTGGTCTTTTTTTTTCTTCTTTTTTTTTTTTTTTTTTTACCAGCACTCCCGGGTCTTGTTCAGGCTCTTCAACAAGAAGTTCTGTTTCCATGCTTTCTGAACAGCCAGGGAAAGCCAGAGGGTTACATGTACACCATTCACAGTACTTCGATTTCTATAAATACATGGTACACAGTTTTGATGATTGGGCACCAAAGGCAAGGAAGCATCATGAAGAGAGCAAGAGAGAGTCCCTCCTAACATAGTTACCTGCTGTCCTTCCCTGGGGACAGCTGCTAAACTGGAAATCAATTATATCAAGAGTGAATGGATTGATTTAAAGAGCAGATTGTGTCCATCTTGCCACTGAGATGACAATTTCCGCGTTGAATCCTGGGATGGTCTAAATGACAAATGTCCACTGATGTAGCTATGTAAACACCACAGGAAATGTGTCAGGAGGTAGCACTGTCCAACATTTCCATTTCTTAAAATTTCCATTTTAAATTTGAAAACGATTAGAGAGACAATGAATCTAAGGAGCAGAGAGAAAGCTCTAGCCCTGACATATAGTACATCCCTGGTCAGGGTGGGGAGAAATAAAGCCCCTGGCAACATGGGGGAGTACAGCGTTGAATCTGGACCTTCTCTTTCCCCCTAGAAAAAGAGATTCTTAACTGAGAACTTGGGTGTCTCACAGAGGATTTGCTGCAGACCCAGCTGCCATGCCCATTCAATGACTCACTTGAAAACAACCATTTTCCAAGAGTCTTTGTTTATGGATATTTGAGCAAATAAATGTCAGCTCCTCCTCTCTGGTTATTAATGATGCAGTTGCTCGGCTCTGTCTGCACAAATTCTGCATCCTTATCTGGTGCCTCATCTCAGACACAAACTGAATGACCAAGATAAGCCATGTGCATCTCCTATACTTCAGCATCATCAGCAACAGCTAATCTCCGCTGGGATCACCAACCAAGCTCTACCTGCAGGGGATCCATGGGGGCGGATATTATAACAAGAGCTATCCTGTCTTCATGTCCAGATACTTTCTCTTGAAACCCATGGCAGGAGGTGGAGGAGAGTGCAGAGTCCTGTCTAAGAAAAACAGAATTAAGGTGACCTCTGAGGGGTGGCCTAGACAACCCACGTGAAAGCTCAAAAAATTAATGATCTTCTAGTTCTCCTTTCCCCTCACATCATAATTTTCATATGAGTTGGTTGCAAATCACTGAAGAATTTGGTACAAGAAAAATACAGCAAAGCAGGTTAGATTATCTTTTTTTTAGTAGAAAAATGCCAATTCATCTCAACTTAGACAGTACAAAAGAAAGAGTTAATACTACCAAATTTTGCTTTGAAAGTAATTGCCAAAAACACAAGTTCTATGTTTTTTCTTTTAATTCAAAATTCAGTTTTGCCAATTCAAGGGAGGAATAACAAAAAAAAAAAGTTCAAAAATCTCAAAAAATATCCTTAAGAAAAGAATTTGTTTCATAGATGTATTTGTCTAACAAAGGCAAATGAACAGTTTTGATTGTCTGATAAGTGCAACAACAGTGATGGAAAAATAGACTGTAGTAACACTGTTCTCTAAGGTATTCATTTTGTCTCTATCTCATTTTCAGCCAATTTAATTTTTAAAAAAAAAAAAGTATGACTGATGTCTGTAATAACCTAATCTTTAATTTTATTAATGCACTTGTACAAATAAAAATTGAGACTTTCCAAATTTCAGTGATTTAGCTGACTTAAAATAGAAGTCCATGTGGTTTCATGGAGTACTGTGAAATTCAGGAGACCCTTACCAGCCACTGTCCTCCTCTCTTGTACCTTTCAATAAGTTGGAATCCGGCTGCTCATTCTTCTAATGTAAGTCCCCAATTAACTTCTCTCTACACTTGCAGTTGCTGTAGCAAAGAAACAGGCATGAAAATTATTTTATTGTTTTGGAGCCAGAGACCTGGATTGTCCTTTATTCCCTAACTCTCTCAGGCTAGGAGACTGCAACCTCAACCTTGATTGGTCCCAAAATGCTCATGAAACTTCCTATAGTCCCTGTTTCCAGACAGAACTAAGGACTGTCTTTTGTCTGAGATACTCATATAGACTTATTGCCAAATTGTCTGAGTGTCTCACAGTTCTCCCTCTATTTATTTTCCCAGTATCTCTGGGAAAACTGTTGTTAGCTAGGAATCAGACAGATTATGTCTCTCCCCAAGCCCAGATCTTTCTTAGGTACCTGACATATATTGAAGTGGAAAAATCCCACTGACTTCCATGAAAGCAAAGCTGTTAAGTACACTGGGACCCCACAGATACAGGCACATAATTATGGCAGCTTAGCAAGTTACCACCTCTTTCTCTGAGGTTTAAGGTAGACCCTTTCACTTCATGATTAGGAACATATCAAATAATATTGGGTGCACTCCATGCCCTTAGCACACATATCTGCACTCTCATATCAAAGTTTAAGAACCTTTTTAGTGGAAGGGACATATAATCATTCTGGGCAAAAAACAAACCCATAGGTCTGCTTGTGTAGTTCTACTATTTTGATTTTCATCACAGCCCATTGGAGATCAGGCAGGACTTTCTTTTCAGCTGCTACCTTTATTTTCTCCCATTTTGCTTGTTCTCCTCCATCAATAGAACTGGACCGCACGTGTAAGCTTGGAAGCAGTGTATTCATTTTGGCTTTCATTCTCAGTCATTTTGGAGCCACCTTCTGATGGATCCGTTTTCAAACTAAGTGTCTTATCCAGGGTCACATAGCAACAGGACCTACACCTATGTCAGTTTCTTACAGATGCTGTACTGACAGCTTCAGGACCGAAAAATCCTTCCTATCATTGCTCTAATGACCTTCAAGCTGGCTATTCCCAACAGCTCAACAGCCATGGTGCACTCCAGAAATTATGTGTGAGGTAAAAATATGCAAATATAGGAAATCTGCTTCACTGTTGCAAATACCTTGGGAAAGGTGACAAAAGCCCACAGTGCCACAGCGGTGATGGGAGTTTCCCCTTTGGGCTAGCAGCTCATGGCTCTGAAACACGTTCCTCTTCAGACCAAGGTTAGTTATTGAAAGGCTTTTGAGTCCCAGCTGCCTCTCTGTCCCTCAGCTCGAGCAGCAATGTTCTTTGGCAAAGGAGCAGGATGATCAGCTGTGGGCAGTAACCCGAAGGTGTACAAGGCAGGGAAATCTGCCCAATTTAATTAGCTCAGCTCTTGCTCACAGTTTCAGTGTAGACCCAAAATAAGATAAACCCACTGCATCTGGTTTAGCCAGTGATAGGAACTTAATTCTGTTATTCTGTTATCTACAAAGGCAAGCAGATATTAGATAGATAAATAGATAGATAGAACAGCCTGAAGTCATTCTAGTGATAAATCTATTTATTTCACTGTATTTATACAGATAATCTTCTTGGCTGAAAAATGCCCTCAAAAGAAGTCCCTGCGGCGTCAGTTTGCACAAACAAAGGCAAAGCAGCAACAAACAAATAACTCCGTCTCGCATGCTACATGGGACATGAAACACACGGCAACCACTTTGCCCCTGGAATGTTTCCAGCAACATTTTACCAGAGGCGGTTTTGAAGGAGATGCTCCGTGCTTGTCTGGGGATCTGTGTGCACATGCCATTATTCTGAGGGGAGAAGAAATGCATTTGTGAAGCTGCACTACAAAATGCAAAGAAGTTGCAGTGATATCAGTTCTGGAGTCGTGTGCTTGGACTGTTTTGTTTGCTAAATCTGGGTAATCACATATCTTTTTTAAGACTATGTTTATTCGGATGGGAATAGATGCACAGGGTAGGGAAGGACTATTTCTGGGGAATCTGCTTCAATGTATTTACACAGAAAAGCCTTTGTGAGATGAAAAAAGCTTTGGAAATAGTCCCAACAGAAGATTAGGGGCAAGAGAAGGGTCACACTTTCCTGAATTACATGTTATTATCAGAGACAAGATACTGATTGAGCTGAACTTTGGCATGTTCTTGTCTGACCTCTTTAATACTCCTGTCACAAGAGTATTTTAAGTTTCTGGCCAAAGATATCTTCTCTAGCTTTTGCTAGAGAAGCTTTTGCTTTCTCTGTTATCCAGCAGGACCTGAACCAAGATAGTCAGCTGGGAGACTGACTTGAAACATGGGCAGGAGTCAATTTCCTAAGCCATTTTAGACCCTCCAGGGCCCCTTCAGCAGCCTCATAGGTCTGCCAGATGCAAGGCAGGACCTATGCCCCACTCTCTTCATTCTGCATATCCAACAGAAGCCAGGTGGGACACTCCACCAATCCAAAAATGACACTGCTTCTTTTGCTTATGCAGCCTAGACCCACGCACGTTGTGGATGTTGTCACCGTCAGAGAGACAGTTTCATGGAAAACAAGGGCACTCCCAGCCCAGTGTCTCGGTTATTCCCTGGTCTTTCTGGTATTACGCCATTTGCCAGTTCAACATCTGTATCTAGAAGATACTAGGAGCACCTACTCCCCACTAGCGTCCAGAAGTGCTACTGGAGATGTCTGTGTTGCATATGATCTTTGTGGTTCCAGCAGTCTTCTAGACCAGGATGACCTCAAATCTGCTGTATCTCAAGTTTGTTGTTAAGCTGGATCCCCACAAAACTGTTCACATAGCAGCCTTGAGGAGACAGGATCAAGGCAGGGCTGTGCTTACAGGCATCCATGTACAAATGTAGCCACTGTGTCAGGAACAACTCCCTGCTGAAGAAAGGGGCAGTTTGATGTTCCTATTTCGTATTTCACTACTTTCTCAAAGGTACAGCTTCAGAGCTGTCCAGTCCCAGGAAGAAAGAGTGAATATTTTGGGCCACCTGGACTCCAAGGGAATCAGCTAATTCATCTATGTTATCATGCAGATAAGCTTTCATGAGACTTTTCATCATCTTGTATAAACACAAGCTCAGGAAAGTCCATCTCCCTTTTGACACTTTATTCATTCTACTCCTTTTCTCATTAAAATTCCTGCCCGGTGCTCAAACACCAGCAGTCAGTGTCATTGTCAGATGTGTCATTTAAGTCCCAATAAATCATTATTAGTGCCAGTGTTGTTTGGAAATGGGGCTATTAATAGAGAGCTCCAATGGAAACACAGAGAAGCAGCCAAGCAAGGAGTAATGGGTGAGCTGGCGTCACCCCTTTTGCCAACAGGGACTCCCCCTCTGCCACTCATGATGGCCAGCACCACTGAAGAACTGCCAAGGAGAATGTCCCATCTGCCTGGTAAAGGCAAACCCCTAAGCTGGCCCACAGCAAGCTGAGCCTGCCAAAGGAGATAGGTTGCATCAAAGGGAAAGACATAAAAAATGAACGTTTAACTCGGAGCTGGAAGTGATGGTTCACAGCAGCAAGGCAATGCTGTGCCCAACCACCTGTGTTAGCAGCTGGCTCACAGCGGTATTTCAATGTCTCATGGCAGACAGGACCTTCTCTCATCCCCATGTGGGAGTGCTCACTCCCCCATGCATTTCGATGTTGTGGTGATGAGTCAAGGGAGGGTTGATGGATGGATGTTTGAATTAGCCGGGTAGCACACGCCGACTAGCAAAGCACATGGAAACCAAGTGTTTATTTTTCATGTACAACAGCATAAATCCCAAGCACCCATCCCTCCCCTGAAGGGCAGCAGCCTGGTTCTCAACGCACACCACCACCCTCCACCCCAACTGCCCCTGCACTGAGCCAGTTAGATTTGCCATCTAGCCCACAAAGCTGGCTGGTAGCCTTCATGCAAGGAGTCTGGAGGGTGTTTGTGAGAGAGGCAGAGGTGCTGGCTGTGGAGACCCAGAGGGGAGGAGAGAGAGTCTGCCAGCAGACTCACTGGGTACCCAGGATGATCACAGATCAAAAAGTAAAGCTTTGCCTCTGAGCTCTAGGAGGTGGCTGCTGCTTCGGTTGTAAGACATCTGGCTCAGGAAAGTAAATCCTAGGGAGTAAGATTGCCTGAGAATACAGTATCTTCTGCCCTTCTTCTTTCCTTGGCCCTTTGCTAATAAAATGAAAATGCGCCTGACCAAGCTCCCATCATGCTCTTTGTCCTCTGTTGGGTGAGTTAGTCTCTTTGTTATGAGACACTACCAGGTAACCTGGACTCTTTCAGGCTTTTGTGTCTTTTTCTCCCAAAAAACTTTCTTTTCAAATTTCCTCCATCACAGAGAGTGATTTGAGGGAGACCAGCCCTAGGGAGCTCTCTTCAGGAGGCGTTTGATTCACAGCTATGGAAACACATAGGAGAAGACCACACAATAGCTTGTGTGTGGTCATGGCACTTGAATGGGTGGCTGGGGAAAGGTGCAATTAGGGCAATGGGAAATAAACCACTGATCTTCTCCAAGAACATCTCAGGAAATGCACATGTGTGTGCATGTGTGTTTTGGCAGGGGGCAAGTATTGCAGCTGCAGGTAGCAACCAAGGTATTTCCCATCTTGTTCTTCCCAGGATCTATTACTGTAAATAGCTTGGCTTGCTTCCCCCCACTTCTTTTTGTGCTTTCTAAGACTCTGCAACTCACATGAAAACACACAACCTTAATTGGCACTGTCAATTCCAGCTGACAGATCTCCTATAAAACACGCCCAGCAATAAAAAAAATGTAATCCCTTTTCCTTCCCCCACAATGAAGTTCAATTAAAGTGAGACAAGGAAGACTCCAGTAGATGGCTGCAGGCAGACTGCAATTTGCTGGATTTATGAAAAAATGTTGTAAACTTGCCAATACTTTGATGAGGACCACTTTGTGCTAACAAAATGAAGTGGTATTTACTCATTGGAAGGAAGACATTAAATCCCGCTGTACTAATGGGTGGGTTTTAAGGCTGCCCAAGGTGCTTCACCATGAAACCCAATGTGATTTACCAGCAAACAATCAACTCCTACCCACTCTCTCCTGAGCCTTGTGCTTTTCCCAAATACTCCTGATGGTTTGCTTTTCTTCCCGTTTCCCACTGCCACAGCATTAGGGACTCTGCCTGCATTTTCTCTGTCCTGCACAACTTCATGAAGGCTTGCTGATGTTTGTGTGGCAAAGCCTGCTCAGATCCAGACTGAAGAAAAGCAGAGGATGCAAAACGGAGCAACCCCTTCCAGCTAGACCCTTCTACCCTTCAATATGGTGGGGACCTTCAAGGACTGAGTCAGTTTGGAGCTGTGCCCCATGCCCTCAGCACCTCCAACAAAAGCCTCAGGTGGTCTGTAAGAGAGAAACTCAAGCTTACCTCCTGACCCATGACATTTCAGCCCTCCTCATGCAGTCACAACACCTTCTCTGCACCCTCCCTGGCCATAAGCCACCACCACTGTGTGTGGAGGCGGTAGAAGAGAAGAGTATCAGTAACACTGCAGCCAGGGGTAGGCAGGGAGGAAGGAAGGAGATGAAGGCAGAGGGAAAGCTGGCTGAAGAAGGTGGGATGATAACGTGACAACTATCTGGAACCCTAACAAGGGAAACCACAACCAGATGTGCTTGTAGTGTTGCAGCGGGGACCTTGAGGAGTGAACTAAAGGAGACCCTTTGATGCTCATCTCTGAGGCAGGTTGAGCAAGGGGGCCAAGTTTGCTCAGCAAGTGGGAGGTGGGAGGAAGAAAGGACAAGACTTATCCTGAAGGCTGGTGGGAGCAAACTCCCCCCTTGCCCTCTGGCAGGGGGCTGAGATGCAAAACCATGACCAAGGTGTGAGAGGAGAGACGGGGAGGGTGCAGGAAGTGTCCCAAGTCTTTGAATATGGGTTTTGTTTTCAACAACCCTTGCAAGAAGAAATGTGGGCCTGGCCAGCTGCAGAAGTGGTCCCTGAGGAGTCTGGGCCAGTGTACAGCACTTTCTGACACCCAAAGCCAGAAGTAACATGGGTAACAATTTTGGCAGCACTGAGAGCAAGTAAGATGCTCCTCCTGCTTCCCCATTGCTTCTGTTCTTGGGTGGCCACTGCCCTGGGGCAAAGAGGGAGTGTGAAGTGCTTCTTGATAAGAATGGGAAGGAAAGGGAAGGGTTAGGTGAGGGACAGGAGGAGAGGGCAAGGAGGGCTTGAGGGAGGAAATCGGGATCCTGATCCCCACTTTCACCTCAGTGTCATGCTGCTTCCCAAGTGCCAGCTTCTTTCCCCTCCCCACCAAGACACCTCACTGCTCCACTCCCAGGACTGACTAGAGCCGAGCAGAGCTTTGGACTTTCTACCGCCATGCTGGATGGGTCATGGGTTCCAGTCACAGGTTCAAGCCCATGGGTTTGTGTGCCTGCACATGCTCTTCAGTGCACTAGCAGTGGCGAGGGGAGAAGAAAGTCAATGCCAGCTTTTGCCAGGCTTTGCACTGCACTGCTCCTTGCTGGCAGCTCTGCCGGGGAGAAGAAGAGGTAGGCAGCCAGGAACGCAGGCTATGAGCAGAGGGGGAGGCGGAGGAGGCTGCTCAGGACAGGGATGCTGGTTTGTGCTGTGGGTCTTGGTGGTGATAGATCAGTGTGGGATGCCAGAGCCAGAGTGCCTGTGGGGGAAGCTTGTACTGTCTGGCGCTGCTTGGATGTTCTCTCATCTTTGATAGAAATAACTGAATTTGCGAACTTGTTTCCCACAAGAAAGGCCCTCAGTGTTCACAAAGGAACAGATTAGGGATTGTCCTAAAGCCTCACGGTGGCCAGGGCACTGGGGAAAGCCAAGTAACAGATTTCCTTGGAATGTAACAAATCTCACAGTGCAATAAGAGCAGGAATAGTGTTCCCTTTGGCCCTCCCTCCAACCTCAGACTCAGCACCTCACAGGAGCTTCCTCTCTGGGCAAGTGCTTTGCAGCAAGAGCAAAACAAAGGTGAAGTCTAATGAACTCTCAACCAGATGGGTCCAGAGGGATAAGTGGAGGGCAACAGACTGAGCAGAGGAAGTGAGAGATGCCTCCATGGCACCAGTGCTCTGCTTGCCCTGGTGCTTGCACTTCTCTAAGTATGGTAAGACAGTACTGCTCTTCTCCAAGCACTGGGGAAGTCTCAAAGCAAAATGTTGAGCTCCCTCATTTTGCCTCAACTACGAGTCTCCTTCTAAGACTAGATTCCCTGCTCAGCCCATAAATTTGGATGTCACATCCCTCCTTGGCATATGTAGCAGTCCACTGATCACAGGTACAAGAAAGGTTTGGTGAATCTTCCTTTTTTCTTCCTTTCTTTACTGCATGGTTTTTCATCTCCATGACAACCTGCTCTGCCTTTGAAAATGGTCAGTGATGTCTCTGGCGTGTGTAGACCTGACATCCAAAGGTGAGTGGAAAGTGTAATCCTGCAACTGATAGCTGCTGCAAACTGAAATAAAATGTCTCCAAACTGAAATAAAATATCCCACCATAACATCGCATTCAGCCCCCAGTTTAGGAGTTAGGCCTGGGCCCATGAGAGCTAGAAGCATACCTTTAAAAAATGCAAGCATTATTTTCACTATTCGCATATGATTGTTGCAACCCATGTATGATTAAAACTTTTTTTTCTGGGCATAGAAGTTACATGCATTACTAGAAGGGCATCACAAGCCACGGTGATGCTGATTGTGTGGAGGAAACTCTTCTATCCTAATTATTGCTCTGCAAATGAGTCAGAAAGGCCTGAGGGGTATTATTTGTTAGAGGAACAGCTTGAACAGCCTGAACTCCTGACTGCTGAAGCAGAGGAAAGGTTTCCTTGGGGTTACCACAAGGCATTCAAACAGCCGTTCTCCTTGTGATCTTTAATCCTTACATCCCAGACAGTCTCATGTTTACATCATCAACCGTGATGAAGAATATTAATCCTCATCGCAGCACAAAACCACAGGCTGGTCCCTGTCATGAGAAACTTAACAGTGTAAGGCAAAAGGCTTCTGAAGGCCCTGGGCAGATGCAGCCGCATGAAGTAGCCCATGACCAATGCAATGGTCACCTTTGGACTCCTCACTCTACAGCAGAGCTGGTGCACTGCACAGACTGTTGATCAGCCCCAGGAGCCCAGAAATCTACATTTCAGCTGAAAGACAAAAGTTACCTATGATACCACTATACACAGCCTTGGGGGAGAAACTCCCATTGACCATAGCACAGCTATAACAGCCCATGATTCCTGATAGTGGTGATGGTGGGTTTTAGATTAATTTGCCGTCATTTCATAATTTACACTAAATGCCATGGTTCTTTGATAAACATTTCAGGCCTTCTTCCAAACAATTTTTCCATTCGCAGCTGATGAAAACAGGCTGTCAGCACTCCCAGTAGAAACACCCTGCTCATGGCAATAGTCGCTGTCTGGCCTAGTGGTCTCCCTGGAGCAAGTCCAAGTGAGAAGGCAGTCTCAAGGCTCTGTTCCTGGAGCTGATCGGGTCTGGGAGGAAGGCACCCACTGTTTCAAGGAGATGATGACACTCTTTCCCTCTGAGGGACTTGGGAGATGACAGAGGGTTGGTTTTGTGAGCCTGGAGGCTGAACTGGCACCAGCCAACCCAAAAATGAGGAGAGGGATGATGGCAGCACCCAGTACCAGGGGAAAGGTACCATTTTCTCAGAACAAAGCATGGGTTGTCTTCCAGGTGTTGGCACTAGCAGCCTTTATCTGGTGAGCTCTCCAGCATCCTCCCTCCCTTAACAGGTCTGCTGAGAGGCACTGGCACCCAGGGGCACAGGTCCCAAATCACTGGGAGCTTCCGTGTGGGAACTATTGTCTAAACGCTCTTACTTCTGCATCCGTCATGCAGAGCTGAATGAAGACCTCATTCCAGTCTGAGAAGAGTCTGAATCTGAAACCAAACATTGCATCACTGGAGTGCAATTCTTTCTGGGGAAGGACATCAAACCCAGAGTTCTGGCCAAATTCTGTCTTTAGAGACTGTACCATACTAAGGCAGGGCCCATGGGATCTACTGGGTTCATGACTGACACAATTGTAAAATACCCCTGAGAGGCAGGTTCAGGCCTGGCAAGGCATCCCAGACTTAAGAATACAAGGACATCCCTTCCCTGGATTTCTGCATGGAGCCTGCCCATGAAGAGTCCTGCAGCATCTTTCATCTGTGCCTCCAAAGTTTGTCCTTAGGAGCTGAGTTCACTGTGGCAATACTAAAAGACAAAGCTTAGCTAGACCACAAAGCAGGAGGGAAAGGATGACAGTCTGTATGTTGAGTTATGAGAATCTGGCAGCTTCTTTTTAGAGTATTTATTAGGATATTGTCCAAAGAGTCTTGCAATGTTTATGACACACCATAAATACCATCTGTCTCCCCTCACCTCCCAAAACAGTGAGCTGTTCTTTGCTGCAATGGTGTTTGCAGGTCATCTTGATAACCTGCCCCACAGAAGGAAGTGACAAAAATAGATCTCCCTGCTTAAAAAAACCTCTTTATTTGAAATAAGCACTGATATTTTGCCTCTATTGATGTAATCAAACACCACGTTGACAGCGTGTGAAAAGTCTAAAATAAAGACTCCCTTAATCTGGAAATCAGCACCTGGAAGTGTGAGATCAAGGACAGCTGAAGTGGGAAAAGAGCAGAGCTTGTATCCTGTATACTGAAGCATTGTTCAAGACATCCAGCTTTGCTGAGGGCCAGTGACATTGGTAGAAGATAGTTGTAAAGAGATATGTAAATAACAGGGTTTTTTTTCCTGTCTATGCTCCCTTTTCTTATCTAGACTTCAACTACAGGTGGATTTTGAGGCCTTTTGCTGCACTTCTGTTGCTCTACAGAGGCTGCTATATCTCCAGAAATGTCAAATACATCTCCAGAAGCATCTGTAGTATATGCTTAGATTAATTAGACAGTGAATGAGTACGAGAACTTCATGAGCATGTCAGTCACAGAGGTGCCTACAGAAGTCCTGAAGTTCCTGCAGAGTTATTACACATGAGCATTGTACTCAAAACAACTTGAACCTGGCAGATTTTTTTATTCTCCCATTGTCAGCAGGGTGTGATCATTAGTACATGGCTCATGACTGTAACTTTGATTCAAATTTTATTTAGATAGACAGGAAAAACTAGACAGAGAATTCATAGATAATAGCAGCTCATATGTAGAAGTTCAAGTAACACACAGTGAGGCCAAAAAGAAGGGGCAAATCTTCAGGCAAAAGTATGACTTATCCCTGAAGCAACCAAATTTTAGCTGATGGTACAACCTCCAGCATAGGAAATATTTTGCTGAGGATGAGGTGGTTTTCTTCTAGGTGGTACACTGAAATCGGGCTGAATTAATGGAAAACCTTAAGAGTCAGTGTTGCAGAACTAAACAATTAAAGACGTCCCTTCCAACTTTATAACTGGTAAATGCAAGACCGTTTGAGAACAACATCTACCTGGGATCATATGGGATGTCAGCAGTAGACAGCTTAAATATCCAGTTAAAGGAGATCAGCTCTTTAACATTAACTAATCCCAATGGACAGCTGACAAATGAGGCTATTTAAAGAACTATTTACTGTCATTATTACAAATTGAAGAACAAATTGTTTTGATAAATTCAGAATTGCTTCACAACTGATCTGAGCTGAGGAAAAAGACAGAAAAGGTCAGATGACATATTGTGAACTAGTTTCCCTTCTCTGAAACTGTCTAATCAACTTGACTTAATTACAGAACACAGACCCCTCTGAGCTGAAACTGCAACACAGAAAAATCTGTGGGCAATTTGAATACAACAAAAAAAATAACATCTCACAGAAATCCCTGATGTCCCCATATTGTTTGCATGGGGACTAAGTTGTTCCATATACATGAATCCTTGTTTAGATTGTTTGCTGACATGCTCAAGAGAAGACATTGCGGTAGAAGGGGAGAATGAACTAATATACTCTAAACCATTCTTTAGCCTCTTAGCTTCATGTCACGGTAAGTAATGAGTTTGGTACTACATCATGGCAATGTTATGACAGAAAGCAAAGCCCTTCTGACCTCAAATTAATCCTGTCTTCTCTGAGAGCTTTGTTTCAGGCTTCACTGGGGACATGCATGTGTAACTTTAGATGATATCTGAAGGCATTTCAGATGCTAGCCAAAAACGTGCTTTATATTTATGCTGCATTTTGTTGCTCCTTTTCATCCAAAATAATTTGGGAGAAGGTAGGAAAATCTCAGGTGGAAAAGCCCTTGAGATCTCCTGATTTCCAGTGTAAAAAACTCAAAAACAATTATCAAAAATGTCACTAGTGCATGACCTGTATCTGCTGTGTTCAGGGTTATTGTAGCCATTTAAATTGGAGTCAAGTTTAAATTAAGTCAAGACAATCACACGTTGCAGGAAAGTGCTAGCTATCGCAGATCAATAGAGGAGAACAAGCCAGTTTATGCATCTAGATCACAGAAATTAAAAATGAAAGAAGCCTGTGGGGTATTTAAACCAAGAACATGTTGTGTTGACATCTATGGAAAAGTTCTCATCCTGATTCATGGAAGAAAAATGTCCTGTTCCCTGTTGT
The DNA here is from genome assembly GCA_013398155.1 of Pedionomus torquatus. Classification (NCBI taxonomy): domain Eukaryota; kingdom Metazoa; phylum Chordata; class Aves; order Charadriiformes; family Pedionomidae; genus Pedionomus; species Pedionomus torquatus. The sequence goes on along the minus strand of VZRU01016594.1, from coordinate 189,501 downwards.
TCTACAAAATACCTTCAGACCATTCAGATTCTGTCATTCAGCCCTCTCTTCCACCTATATTGTTTCTGTTTCTCTTAGGATGCCCGAGACATTTGTGTAATATCTGGCCTGGTTATAATAGCTGATGCCTGGTTAAGCTTAACTTTTATTACATCTAGTTTCAACTTTAAATGAAGATGGAGGAAGCAGGATGCTTAGGGGAGAGTTTCTTTGCATGCTACAGGACAACTCATGTATTCAGTTTTCCATGGTCATGAAAAAATTAGAATAGAACTAGAAGCTCTTGGAGTTCCCCCTCATAGGATTCATACACCTACCTGCTTAGCTGGCAGAGAAGGGCAGATCTTAACAATGCTCCTCACATTTTCTAAGCTTTCTGCATTATGGCATACAGGAACTGAGACCATCCCTACACTTATGGAACAAGGAGATCTCTGCTGGGAGGTGGGAGGCATGGACTTAAATGCTAAACAGCAGTGAGGCCACAGCTGTATCCAGGAATGGCTGAACTCACCAGAGGCAGGGCTGGAGCAGCTGAAGTGAATAAGTAATTTCCCCAGCATCCCATAAAAGAGGTGGGCCAGGCCATTGATAAGCCTTGTTACTTGACTGGACTTGGATAAAAGGTCTTGAAGTTTGAGCTCTGTAAGAGCCTCTCTTAGATTAGCATTAAGACTAGGTTAGAGAAAGCCTTTGAATCTTTAGTGTCATATAGGAGCCCTTACGTGTCTTCTTTGGTAGTTCTGGACAAGTGTGTTTCTGAGCAATAGTAAGGGAGCAGTAGATGGCAATACAAGGAGCCATAAGACAACCAGAGAATTATACTTCTTTTCTTGCAGTACAGATGAACAAAAAAGGAGAGGTTTGAGTCTCATGGTGGTAAGTTCAGGGTTAGTAAAAATCCCCTGGAGCTTTGTGGATTGATACTGCGTCCATTCTCCTGCCTCTGGGGAGCCTCTGCCTTCCATGGTCTTGACTGTCTTCAGGTTTCTTGTATAAGTGTAAGGAGAGAAGCAAAAATTTCAACAAGGGGCAATTGTTTGAGCTTTCCCCCCCCCTATGTCTGAGTCTGTTTCATATGTCCTCTTCTCTGTTGCTTGCTTGGAACAGTTGAATTCTTGTGAGCTGTTCAAATGCTGCTGTGTTGGGTGACTTGGTCTGAAGTGTCTGGCCCTGACCATGCAATGGTCCAGCTTTACCTCACTTCAGGCATAAAAATTAGGATCCTGCTAGCTTTCAGCTCCCTCTACAGTTAAGAGAAAGAGAAACTATCTGAGGTTATACAGGTCACCTGAGGTGCAGCCAGAAGGCCCTGGTCTCTCTCCATTGACCAAATGGGGAGCTCATCTTGTCTGTCCTCCTAACCTAGGTAGCTCAGTTACCAGCTGTAATTTACAGAAATCATGATGTAAAGGGTGAAAATGAGCAGGAAGTGGATGAGAAAGTATTTCTGTCAAAGCAATAAGATGCACTGAGAAGAGACTGGAAAAGGATTTGTGTCCTTGCTTAGGGCTCAAGAAGAGGGAGGGCACTTTCAAATACCTCCGTTTCCTTGCTGCAAGATGGGGGGCAGAAAGAGGAACCATCTGAGAACATGAGGAAAGGAAATGGGTAATGGTGAACAGTAGCAGAGGATGGTACTCTGCTTCAGAGTAGTTTGTGGATGTCTAACTTATCCCAATAAAGAGAACATGAAGGGCAAGCAATGACTCGTGTTCATATTTTTTTCACAAACTACCGGTGCAGCAGAATTTCCCCCTCCACAGAGGGGTTGTATATCAAGCAACCAGGCTGCCCCAACCATTAGTGTGCCCAGGATTAACATTACCTTCTTGCACCTCTCTCATTTCCTTTCCTGGCTGCCACACTGCACCAAATGATAAAGTGCTGTAGTGCAAGGTAGACAAGGGGTTTCTGGAGTGCTTAGAGGTGCTATTTCATGAGGGAGATACAAAAGTAAGGTCTTGAAACTTGCAGCCATTCACCTACATTTTTGTCAAGAAAATTAGCCTTTGTTTTTCCTGGCTCTTGCTTGTGCATTGCTTTCCTTAACTCTCTCAGCAAATCCTACAGATTATAGTATTTCCCACACAGAACCAGTTTGTACTACTGCTGTTTTCCATTAGCCATCAGGTGGCTGTTTCAGTAGCAGCAGGTCCCTTGAATCCACAAGGAAATGGATTGTCAGAAATATTAAGCATTTGTAACTTCTGATGACTTGAAAATTAATTATTTTCTCTGAACAAACCATCTTATTCTCTAATATTTAGGCATTTCTATTGCTTTCTTCATAAGACTAGTCCTTTTAGATGAAGACATCATTTAATGGAATGCAATTTGGCTTACTTTGGGTTCAGCTTCTTTTTCCCATTGTGTTTGGGCTGCAATTTTTACTGTTTAACATTCAGAAGACCAGTTAAACTGATTCTTTTCCACTACTCTGTTTGCATGTGTTCCTGAGTTCTCTCTTCCCCGAGGTCCAACAAAAAGTTGTGATGTGAACCAAACAGCAGAGGCACGGCCAACTAACTGAAGGAAGGTGAGAAACTCCTGAGAAAGGAATAGGATAGTGGGAGCAGGAGTTCACCCAGTCTGGCAAAAGTTCAGAATTATCTGATAATGCCCTTAAAGGGAGATCTGAATGTGGAAAATNAAAAAAAAAAAAAGGCTTTTTCTGAGACATTAGAGGGCATTTCTCCAGGCTAGGCTAGGGAGACAAGGAGCTTCACTGTGTCCCAGGGAGGAGAGTTTTGTTCTCTAACCATATTTTTTTTTTTTCTGTGGAGGATTTGAATCTGTGGCACTTGTCATCCTTACATCTTCCTTCAGGAATTAAACACAGTAAAAAGTATTAATTTAATTTCACAGGCATAGTGTTGATCCAAGAGCTTGCTGGCAGCCCACCTCCCTGTCTCTGACGTTTCTGTGGTCAAAAGCACCAACAGTCACAGGCGAGTGGGTCTCTGCATCCCAGGAGCAGGATTTCATTAAGGAATGCCATGGCTCACTGCATGGGTGTCTCTCACCTCCTTTCTATTTGAAGCAGAACAGTCAAGAGAAACAGCCAGCAAGCTAATCACCACCACAGCCTATTGGGAAGATAGGAATAATTATTTAAACCAGTCTTGAATTACTCATTGGCATGCATCTAATTAACAAATTCCGTTTATTCCTGTAACTATTGTGCAATAATTAGTGGGTGTTAAATTGAGCTCTTCTGCCGGCAATTTCAATGGTGTAATTTTGCCAAGATGTCTCTGTTTTGCCTGCAATGCCTGGTGCCACTGAGAATAGTCTAGAGGTGGTCAGAGCATTTCAACTAAATTTACTTTTGCTGAAAAGTACCATTCGTGCAAAGCCTGGGGCATTTTTGCAAGAAGGACAAAGTGATTTTAAGCAAGTTTTTTCTTTGGACAGATTCCTGAACTCCGAGACCTGCTGGTCACTTCAGACAAGAGAGGAGTAGACATCTGAACAAAAGCATAGAGCTGAAAACAGATGTTCTGACACAATTATGCTTCACATGTGTGCTGGGTTTTTTAAAGGAATAAAAATGCTGATTCCACTCCAGGGTAGACCTAAAAAACATATTTCAAAACCTTGAAAGATTTTGCAAAGCTGAATTGTCTTCCTCTGGCAATGCATGAGCGCCTGCCCCAGGGTGCAGAAATGCTCCTCAGGCTGGAAGAAGGAGCAAGCCCCACAGAGAGCACAGGGCTCTGCCTCACACTACAGCACCCAGTGCCAAAGACATTGCAAGGCTTTGAAGCCATGGCAATCAGCAGGGAAAAAATGTGTCTCTTCTACAACCAAATCCTGAAGAATTGAATTGCCATAAGATGCTGTTCCCTCCCTGCTATATTCAGTTTTCAAGAGTCATCTTTCTCTTGCAGTCTGGTGGGGTGGCCTGGGCAGATACCTCTCTCCCCCATGATTCCTAGATATGCTCCTGAAGCTGGAAGCAACAGCATGGGTCTAGAAGAATCTCACCTACCAAAAAGGAGTCTGACATGAAGCTTTTTCCCATATGCTAGGCTTTAGTTGTCCTATTTACAGTTTAGTACCCTAGCTTCCATTTCATACAGGGAATCACAGAGCCAGGCATGACTGTGAGCCAGACCCCAAAGTGAGGACTGAGCTGTAGCTGCAGGTATTTAATTTCAGAAGACATCATGGGATCCCCTAGAGACCTTTACCCAAGCCATAGCTTAAGATATGGTCCTTCCCTCATGGCTGGTCTCTCTAGCACTGGAAGATCATCTAATTTGGAAAGAACCTTTAAGATCATCTAGTCTGACCATTAGCCTCCCTCTGATTAAAAAAAAAAAAAAGACAACAAAAAAATAAAATCCCAAACCCCCATCACTAAACCATGCCACTGAGTTCTATGTCAACTCATCTTTTGAATATCTCCGGGGATGGTGCCTCAACCACTTCCCTGGGCAGCCCATTCCAATGCTTAATAACCCTTTCAGTGTAAAATGTTTTCCTAATATCCAAACTGAACCTCCCCTAGAACAACTTGAGGCCCTTTTGTCTTGTGCTATTGATTGTGACTTGGGAGAACAGACCAACACCTGCCTTTCTACAACCTCCTTTCAGGTAACTGTAGAGAGCGATAAGGTCTCTCCTCAGCCTCCTTTTCTGCAGGCTGAACAACTTCTCCTCCTCAGCCTTTCCTCATAAGACTTATTCTCCAGACCCGTCACCAGATTTGTTGCCCTTCTCTGGACCTGGTCCAGCACCTCAATATCTTTTCAGCGGTAAGGGGCCCAAAACTGCATGCAGTACTCAAGGTAGGGCCTCACCAGATTAATTAATTTAATAAATAACAAGAACCAAAGTCCTAGCACTAGTTATATTTTGCACACACCCTACCAGGGTCCTTCCATTGGTAGGTGTCTGCCAGCATGAGGCTGCCATCATCCCTCCCACGCCTGATTCTGCCAATGGTGAGCTTAGCCCTTCCTGGGCAGGACGAGTACCACATCCATCACCATTTCCCTGAGGTGTTTCCCTTTATTCGATGGTTTCCATCTTGGCCAAATTGAGTCTAACTTGCTTTATGTGGATTCATACTGCTCTTATATATCACAAAGAGATCTTGGCTGCTACAAGCGCTTATTTTTTCCAGCATGAAATGATCCTACAACATTTGTCAGCCATTTAGGATACTTGCTACTTTTCCCTTTGACCATCCTCTCTCTTCCACTCGCTTTTTATGTCTCTCCTATAAATAAAAAGCTCCCTGAGATATCCAAAGTGTTGCTTAAAAAAGAGGTGGGGGGAGCTTTCTGGGGGGAATGGGCCATTATAGAAAAGGCCAGGTGCTTGGCATGTCCCCAGCTTGCGAAGGTGGGAGCTGTCACGAGTCTGAAAAATATCAGTGTGGGAGTTATAAATAAAAGCTTTAAAGCCAGGGTTTTAGAAAGTCATCTTTAAATGCTGCATAATTTATAGCCTGCTGCAAAGAGAAGAGTGTGTGAGCTCTGGAAGCTGAGCTAACCCATTCTTTGCTCCCTCCATAGTTGGGTTGTTCCTATGCATGTGGTGAGGTGTATGCTGGGTATCTGGAATTCAGGATTTTAACTATCAGTTCCTCCTTCTGCAGGTTTATCTGGGTTGCTGTGGCTGCATTCTTTTCATCTCCTGATGTCTCAGTATGAACTGGAACCCATATGAACTGGCCTTATATTAAAAAAAAAAAAAAAGGAGTCATGAGTAGGGATGCTGCACTCAGGTAGGGCAGCATTGAGAGATAGCAAGACACTGAGCAACAAACAGGCAGGCTCACCCTGTCTCTGTACAAGTGATTTACTCTCTCATTGACTCAATTCCTTCTCTTTAAAACAAGGATTATCCTAAAAGGTCGAGAAACTTCTTTCAATAGCAGCTACAAAATGCTTTGCTCTTCTCTCACAGAACAAAGCTATACAAGACACAGGGGGTAAGGGCCTGCCCCAAGGAGGGCCAGAATAGCTGCCAAGCTGGCATTTACAGCAATCGTTTCATCCAGCCCTGGAAGTACAGCTACCTCTAGGATGTAACATAGCAGCTGTGCTATCGCCATCCAACAATAATAAACAACGGGAAGCAGAATGGGCTTTCAAGGCAGCTGAGTCTCCTGAGAGGATCTAGCCCACCACATTATCATTGCTCCCCCTTTTCCCCAGCTGGAAACAAGTCTGGAAATCATGAATCCTAAACCAAAATAAAATAAAATGAAATAAATAGATGGTGTCAGAGCCTTAGTATTAATGGTGAATAGCTCTGGTGCTGCTGCTTTCCCCGAAAGATGGTCAAGTATATGCTCCACTGCCCATTTCACTGCCTTGGGGCTTACTTCTGTGGTGATGCAGAAGGACCGGTGCCACCTCTCTGGTCTCTTTCACCTTGCTTCTCCTCAGACATCTGCATCCAAGCCTCAACTTGTTTGGAGCCTGCTGAGCTGGTGAGATTTAACAGGATCTCACCGCCCAAAGTGCCGTGGCTTGAGGCTATAGATTTAAGCAGAAGCATTAAGCACCCTGCTCTTTAACTCATTTCTAATCCATTTATTTAAACTTCAGAGCAGTTTTAAAGCACAAGAATCAAAGGCAAGAGCAATTTAGAGTTTTCCAGCCCAGCTCTGAGATCTGACCTCTGCACATATCCTGGCTGTCTTTAAAAGTGCACAGGCACAAAAGCACAGTTTGTGACAAAGCATCTGGAAGGATTAAAAACTTTCTGGGATGGAATATACTTCTGTCAGGGACCTCTTCCCTATCTCAACGCAGTTGCCAAAAAAAGACCATTCCTCAGGGGGCTTCTAACCCGCCTGAGGGATTTAGAGAAGAATTGCTGGGAAGAGCATATAGCAATTTGATTAAGGGATAAATGTGAGAGGGAGAAGGAGAGGGGTAAGGGATAGTGGGGAGAAACAGGATTATAAAGAAAATAAAAGAAGTAGGAAGTAACTGAGCTGAATGAATCTGTGTAAGGTAAGGTTTGTGGAAGCATTTTGGAGTCCAGACTTTGGGGCCTGTTTTGCCTCCTGGTTTGCCTGACATCCTTCAGCAGTGCATAAAGCTGAAGCAGAGGGGGTCTCAGGGAAGGTGGAAATGGGAAGGATGGAGGTGCTGCAACAGAGAAGAGAAAAAGCAGAAGGGCAAGGTGATTTTGAAGAAGGGTTTCAAGCCCTAGTGTGGGCTATTCACTCTGCCTCCCTGCTTGTGCCTCCTCCTTGGACAATGCTTGGGAAATTGTTACCTGATCCCTCCCACCTTTGTTTACAAAGACAATCTGGGTCAATTAATCCCTGCTTCATTTCTTCTCATTCTGTCTGGATAGTCACTATGAAGTAAGCAGTAACCAATCTCCCAGCCCATGGAGTCAGTCTGTCTTCTTATTTCCTTATTCATTAAAGCAGACACCTTAGAAAGGCCGGAAAATATTACCAAAGCCCAGGAGACTCGATCTTCAGAATAAGGAACCAGTATTTCAGCCTCAGAGGCGACGTAAGTCTGGGATAGGAGACAGAGCTGGGTATGAAAACAGGCCCTTCAGTTGAGGAGCAAGTGGTCTCTGGACACAGTGTTGTTTTCTTGGTTTGTCTGAGGTTGTTGTTGTTGGGGTTGTGGGATTTTCTTTTCTTTTTTCTTTTTTTTCTTTTCACTTTCTGCTCCCTCATCCCTCCACCCTGAATTGGCCTGACATTAGAAACTGATGTGAAATGAAGAAGCTGCCTGCTAGGACAGTTTCTTCCCTCTTCATAATTCCTCCTGCATGCCAATTCTCCTGCTGTGTTATTACAAGTGTATTTCTGTACGCCACCATGCTAGGTGCTGTACAGATTCAAACCGAAAAAGAAAAAAAGAAAGGAAGAAACACTGGACAAACAAACTGCTTGTTCATGTAGTACTACTGATGCCTGGTTTCCCACTGACTTGTGTGCAGTGATTAATGAAGACCTCTGTTTGAAACTTTTCCTGTTCTCAGGACTCTAATTTAAACATATGAACTTATGCTACCACGTATCTCTCTGTATCTCTCTCTCAGTGGTTGTTTTTGCTTGCATCTCAGAAAATCTCTAAGAACTCTATCACTTGGCCAACAGGTTTGACGGTTGGAGGGGAGCAGATTGGCACATACAAATACAGACAATACAATTGCTCAAGCCTAGTTTCCTAGGGTGAAGAAGATCATTGCCAAGAAGGATGAGTCCTCCAAAAAAAAATGTTATTACCTTGCAGCCAAGAAGCTGCAAGATTTTGGGGTTCTTGTGGTCTGATCTTAGAGACAACCAGTTGATGCAGATGGACAGGCAGGGGAGTTCAGCTGAACAATCAGACAATACCGAGCTTAGTCAGCTCAAGCAACGCCAACAGGCACTTGAACTGCTTTTTCTCCTATGGCTATACTGCTTGCCAACTATTAAGGCTTGGAAGGCATCTACCCTACATCTCTGCTGGGGTCAGAAAGTTTTAGGTCAGCTTGTTCAGGCTTGAACTGGAACAGGAAGGACATTTCACTCCACTGGATGGATGCCCCAATTCAGCTTTCTTGTGCTGAGTTGCATTGTGGAGAAGACATCCCCACTGCAATGTGGTGGTAGCTGTGGATTTGGAAGTCACATCTCAACTAGATTTATTCCTGAGGGGAATATCAATGTGACATAAGGAGTTTCAGCTAGGAGGTGAGAAACTGAAGTTTCAGCTTCAGGCTGTAAAAGTGGATCAGAAAATTTGATGGATATTCTGCAAAGCAGGATCCCAATGAGTTCAATTCAGTTTCAAGTCTGTTCAACTTGATCTGTGGTCCCGCCTTTAGCTTCAAGGCAGTTGTACCCTCAGAGAGGAAGGATCTTGGTGATATTCAGTGACAACCATGCTGGATAAGGTGTCCCCTCTGAGTTCAATGGTTGAACTGAAGAAAAGCATTGAACTACTGTAGGGACATAGAGCTAGAAGGGGGAGAAAGGGAGTCAATGACCAAGAAAACGTGCCTTATGGTGACAACTGCTCCATTCAGGAGCGTCCTCAAGGAAAGTAAAACATTACACCTTTCTTTTACTGTGTTAACAACATAACAGAGGTGAGATGTGGAGTAGAGACCATATGGCATCATCTGCTTTCCTCTAGGAACAGAATGGACAGGGACATCTCCTTGGTCTTCACTTCTTGATGTTCCTTCTACACTCATGTCTGGCTTTGCTCTAAACAGCACAGTGGGCTTTTTGTATCACAGGAAGATATGAGCAGACAACCCATGTCAGACTGGGTCCTTCTGTTCCATAGCACAACCACTGACAGTGTCTAATAGCAAATGCCAAAGGGGAAGATTACAAACAGGGTGAACAGGGAGTATTTTATTCTCCCATCAGTCTGCAGCTTCAGGACTTCCAAAGATGGAGATGAGGGATTTCTGCTTAAATAGCTGTCAGTACATTTTTTTCTGGCTGCTCTTAATCTTCAAGATCCTGACTTAATGCGGTTAGAGATCTCTGCAGTGATGAACTTTCTTATGAATATCACCTCATATCAAAAAACAAATCAAGATTTTAAGATCTCTGGTTTTATGTCACATGAAATAAATTTCTCTATATGTTGACTACATGAATCCTGAATCCCTCCCTTTCAGATATATCTAGCATTTCCATCACTGATTTATCTCATCATCACCAGCTAGCAACTAATAAAATATCAAAAACTTGTAGGATACTAAAGGCATAAATATATCTTTACTCTTTCAGCTTACTTGGCTCCATTCCCACCCTTTCCCCCAGTTTATGCTATAAAGGGCATGCTTTTCCCTTTTCAGACCACTGGGTAGAATGCCTAACATTACCCCTTCACCTTCTCTTTCGTCAGTCATGAGTCTGAGTCCCTTGAGAATAACCTTCTAGGAGACACCTAACCCATTTGTTTTGGGGGGAAGAATTAAAGGGAACTTTATCATTTATATCACTCTTGGCATAACTCCTAAGCCTTAGAATCAGGCCTGAGCATAACACAGTTTTTGGCAAAGCTTTGTTTCAGGTGATGGGTTTTGGTAGAGATACCTTTCGTCTTGTACTGACACTCAATACACACTGATCTGCTTTGATTTGTCTTCTTAGAATAGAAAGAGAGAGAAAGAGAGAAAGTATTTCCCTTCAGCACAAGTAACAAATTAAAGGAAGGTTGTTACTTACCAGTGCTGAAGGAAAACACACCACAATACAGACCCAGCCCAAGGAGGGTGAAATGACACAGTGCAGCTGTAATCGTAAACGGCCATAGAAAATATAATCTCTTGTGAAGAATTCCCAGGGCATTGCCTTCGTTTGTCAGTTCCCAAGCTTACCTGGAACACAGGTAAGTAAACCAATGAAGGATCACTTACTAGTAAAGCTTTCCTCAACATTTCCCCTCCCTCCCAGGGCCAGCTCATTGCCATTGAACATGTTCACTGACTTAGCCAATTTGTCTCTATTGTCTGCCTGTTGCCCGGCTAATTTGCCTATGGAAAATGGCAGGTATCAGATACTGTTCAACAGAAACTTGAAACGGAGCATATGTGTAAGGTGGGTATTGTATCTCTTTGCAATTTGCAGACACAAATCCCTCTCCTTTCCTTTCTCTCTTGCCTTGCTAAGGACTTGCAGTTAACTGTTCATGCTCAAGACCTGCTCAGCCCTTGAAATAGGTAACAAGGATTTTCTGGGGCAAGAGAGAGGAGAAAGTCTCTTTCAAAAACAGCAGGGTCTAAGAGGATTCAAATCATTATAAGTTATTCTAATAGCAAGACAATATCTCATTCTTCACATGGTAGCCTTTGCCAGAACTACAATACATCTCAGCCGTAAATACAAATATATTGCCTTGTCCACTGTAAGTTTCTGGCTGCCCCTGCCTTATGTATTTTGACATTGCTTGACAATTGCTAATCCAGTCCAAGCCTGAACCACACACAGATGGGCTTCCCTGACCTCTCCTGTAGTCCTAGTCTAATGGTCTGATTAGACACGAGCAATATGTGGTTCCCACCCTCAATTTCTGTGGGTCTCTGGAAGAATTCTCTTAATAGAAATTCAGTCCTTGGGGTTTCTCAAACCCTGACAGGATAAAGCTGGGCTGAAAATTGTTTTTATTATTGTTATTATTGTGTTTTTGTTTTCTTTTCCCGTGGAAAATGTTGAGATTTCACCAAACAATGAAAATGTTTGGCCGAGAGCCCTCCATTTCAGTTCAGAAATGCTCCCCTGTGGGAGTTGTAGCTGGTATGCTTTGTGTCCCTGTCCTTCCCTGTGAGCTGACATTCCTGGCTTGCCCACATTTCTCATGGTGCAGCATGGTTCCCTCTCTTGCTGAGACAATGCCACGCACCATGGAAGTCACATCACCATGGTGCTTTGTGAGAAACGCACTTAGCATGGCAAGCCCAGCTGCTGGAGCAGGATGGGGTCACAAAGCCTTTCAGTGACAGCCTCTAGGAGACACTGTCCCAAGATTTCCCAGCTGAATCTCCAGGCCTCCTGCCACACTCTGAAGCCTTGTTGAGAGATTGGTTATAATGTAACACAAAACAATTTTGCTTTTATTGCAAAGCAAGTTTTCCACTGAAAAATATTCTGATGGAAAGTTTCAAACAGCCCCAGAGGAAGTTCTTTGCAATGTCCTTTACCAATTTAATCTTTCTTTTGTTTGATTTCTTTTCTGTTGTCTCTGCTTAATCTCTGATAACGGAGGAAGAGCTCCTTTTCACACGAATGTGAGATCCAGGGAAGCTGACATATGTTACTAACAACATATGGAAGGGTTTTTACCTTTCTGAATGGACAGATTTACAAGGTGAGCTCTCATAAGTCCCTGAAGAGAGGAAGATGTTTCCCTGTCTTTTGTATGTATTAACAAAGAAACAAAAATTCTTTCACATCTAAATCCAGCAAATCAAGATCCCTTCTTTTTTTTTATGTTTCTTTGCAAAGGGTTTTGAACCTCAGAATCCCATTCAGCTTGTTGGGTTTTTCTTTCTCTTTAACTCATGTCAGGCTGGTGAAAGATGCCAAACTGCCTGAGCTAGAGATCTTACTTGCACCTTAGTGAGACACTAAGACTGTTCACTTAGGCTAGTAAGATCTTCCTTCTTCCCAGACTACCACGCAGTAGCTTCAATCTACTCTCTCAAGTTTCTAAGCAGAGTGGGACTAGAAGGGGTGATCCAGAGGTTAAGATCTGGATATCTTTTAGCAGGGCAGGGAGCTAAGTGGCATCCCACAAACTTTTCTTTCTTTCCTTTCTTTTTTCTCTTTTTCTTCTTTAAGTCCCTAAGTTGCATATATTCTCTTGACTGAAGTGACGCTGCAGCAACTGCTAATTTCCCAGTGGCATTTTTACTGTGGATGTGCTCTAAATCAGCTGCATTTCAGCCTTGAAAGAGGGGTAGGGGGCATGTTTATACACTTGTGGGTGGGAAAGTGCAGAAGACAGCATATTCTCTTCCAGGCTAGCTGTACAGTTCATCTCCAGATCCCAGGTTCCCCCATTAAAACCTACCCCCTGCCCCAGGGAACAGCCTGGCAAGCTCTTCTGACCTGACAGCACTGGCAGCTGTTTGGCAGCTTCTGAAGTGGATCCAATCTGGTATGAGTTTGCTACACTTTCATTTTGTCTACATCTTCCAAACAAATAACCGAGTCCAGAATCCCAAGCTGTGTTTTGCAATGGAAATGCTTCAACGTCTGGGAATTGCTTATGCTGCAGGCAAGATATAGAACATTGTTAACTGTTTAAAGGGTCAGTGGAGAAGGGGAGGCAGTCCCACATTTATGGGCCAAACACTTGCATTCAGGGCTTCCTGTGTTGTTAGGGAACCTGGGGAAACCGAGGGAGCCTGGGGATGCCTGTCTCTCTGAGTCAGTGCCCTCAAAATCCTTGGACCAGCATTTTTCTGTCAATTACCCATCTCCTCCATGAATCTTCTTTTACTACAAGACCTCTTAATTGGAAACACTATATCTTTACTGCCCTGCACAGTTCCACAGAATAACTGTAAGTCCCATTACACAACCTTGTGGACAATCAACACAAATTGGGAGTTAACTTTGTTTTCAGAGAGATATAAATTCTCCCATTTAATACCACTGGACTTGATGTAAGGAGCAGCAGAAAGAAGAACCCAGCAAGACCGTACTGCTTAGTGATGTACACAGATGGCTTTCTGTACCTGACATTCCTGTAGAATCCAAGGCAAGAAAATGAATCAAATAACAGCTGGTGCAAACCTTTACTTAAAGCTGGGAAAGGATGGGGGAAATGTGGCTGTAGAAAGGCCAGGTTTTCATTCTTGTTTATACAGCACTTGAGAGAAGAAAAATTAGGAGAAAATAAAATCTTATCTTCTAACCAGAGGTCTCTAGAGCTTTTGATTCCCTTGCAACAGCCTCAGAGAATCCATGTGATTGGACTTCACGGATTAGCTGGAATATATGACAATGTATATGTGAATGGACAGTCTCAAAACTTTTCCAAGCAAATATGGTTGCCTTATTTTACAGCTGGAGTATGGGAAAGAGAAGAAACTGGGCATCTTGCCCCAATCCACGTAAGAAAGCAGCAGTAACACCAGGCATGGAATCCCTGTCCTTGCTTTATTCCCACTACTGCTCCTCCAGCCCCATCACTCCTTAACAGAATGCTCCTCTCTAAAACCTAATTACAAGAAAGAAGGTTAAATATTTGTTTTTTGAAACTTTAGAATTTCTTCTACGTCCCCATAAGAAATTCTAACTGGATAGTTAAAAAACAAACCCATTAAAATTTTTGCTTTATTAAATATCATGTATCTTGATCACAGAGCTAATCACAACTCATTTCATCTCCCATTCTTATGTCCACAAGTTCATATGTACACAGTCACATAGTTCCATGAGGAAGGCATGCCAGTTCATGGTGTGTGTATCTTTAAACCAAAAGTTGCCCAAATTCAGAAGGATGACAGATCAGCTCAATGCAGCATCTTTACTTTTGCTGCCAGACTAAGTTTTATTCAACTTTCCAGCTGTTCTGACTCAGGTCAATGATTTGCCAAAGGTCACAAGCTGAGTCAGGAGCTTGGAAAACCCATAGTACTGCTGGCTCCCGGCTCTGCTTAGACCATACAAGCCCTCTAGGTCAAACCCCTCCTCACTTCCATCAATCTCTCCTATCCCAAAGCAAATAACTTTCTTCTCGGAAGAGGTAATAACCCTTCCAAGCCCCTAATAGAGCAGGATAGGCACAGCTGCACTGGAACACACCTATACTTTTTCTAGCCAAGTACCTTGCAAGTATCTTGAGAGTGGCTGATGTCAGGTAAGTTCAGAAAAAAAAATAATTATCTTAACCAGCTCATTTGCAAGACACCTAATCCCTACAGCATAACCTGCTTGATTCCCCTTTCATTCACAGCTCACCCCAGAGCACTGCTCTACCCCAAGCTACAACACCAGCTCCCAGAAATTCCTTCTGGCTCAGAATTGCAACTCTTCTCTGATGACAGCACTGGCAAGCAAAGGCCTGGGTCATATTTGCCTCCTTTTTAGGGCGTACCCCTCTCCATCCATCCTTGCTGCAGCTCTGCTGTGATTGCAGTGCAGGGCATCCTGCAGCTCCATCACAGCTCTGGCCTAAGATGCAATCCCAGCTGGTGGCACTGGCTTGCAGCCCAAGGACTGACAGGATTTGGATGGGATGCATCTGATGTGGTGCTGACACCCCCATCTCAATTAATCACATTAAGCTTTCTCTACAACCCATTGGGATGTAATCAGTGGAGTCAATGGAGACTTAGATGTCACATCCAAAAGTAACTGTTTACATTCATACAGATTAATAGTATCTGAAAGTGCCCATTTCTCCTGCCTAAATGTGGCTGGAGGGAGTAGTTTGGTTGTCAACCTCCACTTCACAGACAGCTAAAATAAAGTTGGGAAAGTCCTTTATTGCACCCAACTAAACCAAGGGATGGGCAGAATTTTTCCCCATGTAAAATCCTCTTCTTCCTCCACTTTCTCTGCATTCACCTCTTCATTGAATTAGAGAAACAAAGACTACAATTTTCTCTATCTCATGCTGTTTGGAAAAGCTCACTTTACCCACTTCTAGCTCTCATCTCACAGCCACTGTTATATCTGTTCACAGAACAACTACCATTTCGTCTTACTTTTCTTCATTTAGAAGAGTGTTATTCCAGAACCTGTGTAAGCCATCTCAAGTGCAGAGACGGGACCACCCCTTTCAGCAACAGATTTGCCATTGAATGGGCTTGTCCCTGACACAAACTCCTCCTAAGTAACCTAGCATTCATTCAAAGGTTCTTTGAAACCCTTGGTAGAAGGAAGAAGAACATATAGAAGCCCCAGCCACGCTGAAGGGGTATGTTACAGTGATGATTCAGCAGGAGACATCAGGACATCAGGAGTTCTTGATGCCAAATATCTATCACTTGATTTTGAAACATTTTTATTTGAAGCATGACACAAAATAGAGGAAAAAGTGGGGAAAGCAAACAATGCACACCATAAAATTGTTGTGTCTGTGTTGTGCCCAGCCATTGGAGAAAGACTTGGTTTGGATTTGGTCTGGGGAGCTTTTGTATTTTTGTACCCATGGCTGATTATCTTGTACCCATGGCTTTGCAAGGTTTTTGGTATGATGACACCAGAGGGTGATGCCTCTCAAGTGAAGTATTTCAGAAAGGAAGATCTAAACACTAGTTAGCTGTTTTAGCATATTCAAAATTACATCTTTCCTACTTTTAAATTTTCCTTCTCTACAGGGCTCTCATAACATCTGAAAAAGTTGATCAGGACCATTACTGTCCGGGGAGAATCTCGGTGGGGAAACTGAGGTACGGGCTTAATGGGGTATGCTCTACTTTACAGGCTGGTGTCAGATCTGGGGAGAGACTCCAGGCCCCCCCTCCCGTGTGGGTGGTGGTAGCCAATATTTCCTCAGAGTTTCCTCCATGGCATGCCTCCAAATGGAGTCCTCATAGCAAAGCTGGACTCATATCCCAAAATAAGTGCCGATACCCTCAATGGAGTCTGTAATTGTTCTCTTTGCTGCCTGGCTGCCCTCTCCCCTGCCTTCCCTCCGGGCCTGGACACCTGTGTTGCACCGTGATTGCCTCCTCGTTTATGGCAAACAAGTCTGGATTCTCCCACTGTATATTTTTAAGACATTTTGAAAAAAATCTGTTTTCTTTTTTTCTCTCTTTTTGGCTTGTGTTTTTAATTGGATCCACGGCCGCTCTTCCCCTGCTTGCTAATGCTTTTCTTTGGGGAAGTACAAGTTTTTAATAGCCCTGCAAATACTCACTCCTCTTCTCCAAGCCAAGTCCATTTCTTGGGGATAACCTGGCTCTGACCTACTTGTCAGCTATACAGCAAACGCTCTGCTTCAAGATCAGCCTACTACTGTTCAAACCCTACCACTCAGCCGTCACTTGTACACCTGCAGGAGAGGGGAGGGAAGTCATGCTTGGCAGCTGGTCTCTTCAGGAAGGGTAGGTGCCTCCCCTGAGGGAAATCGCCTACCCATCCCAAACAGTACCGACAGTCAGAGATGCCTCTCCTTGGTGCTCAGTTCTCCTTTCATACACCCCTGCGGTGCCTTTTCTGCAGCAACTCAAGCCTGAAGCCAGGCACCGGTGTCAAGGATTTCATCCTTTTGAGTTTCTCTCTGGTACCGTTTACTTCGAGGAACATTCCTGTGGTTCCTGCCAGGCTCCTTTCCAGGGGAAAAGCTTCAGGTGGCTTCGTTCCCTTTGTCTTTGCCAAACGTTTACATTCCTGCTGACGCCGCAGGATAGCAGTGTCACAGGCAGGAGCACTGGCAGGAGAGCCTGGCCTCTGCTCCCTGGCCGTAGCTACATGGCACAGGGCTTGGAGCAACTGAGAAAGGACTGATTCACATGGCTTCCGCTAGGAGACCCAGCAAGCACATTTCATACTGATGACTGCCTGCTAATTAGCAACACTGCCCAGCCCAAGGGCAACACTGCCCAGGATTTTTTTACTCAATAACAAGGGTACTGATTAGCTACATTTCCTATCTATCTTTTGGTTAGAGCTTTGGGATCTTTCCTTCACTGCAGATTGCACTGAAGACACTGGAGAACAAATTTGGTGGCTCTGTCCATATTGTTTCAAGAAAGGGTTGCCGCTGAAGCACATGTAGCACCTTCCAGCTCACAGCTTTCCACAAGAGAAAGTACAAACTGTCCCCTTAGATAACTTAATGTTCTTACCATGGAAACAGAAAAGCAAATTTCTGTTCAGATCCCCTAGTCCCAAGATGGGTTTGATCTGGGAAGCTGTGATGTCTTTACATTTTGCAGCTCAGCAGCAGAGGTCCAAGCTGGGCGTCTTTGAAGGTTCAAGAGCAAGTATGATGGTCTCAGACTTCTGAACTAACCCACTGCTACAAGTACAGTGATTTAAGGCACAGTAGGGTGGGAGACAGCAAACCAGAAAAAGAAAAAGAATCACAGATAGTACCTGTGATCAGTAGCCTCAGGAGCTTTCTATCCTTTGCAATCAGACCTGCAAGGAGCATTTCCAGGCCTCCATAACCTTGCCTTGCCCCTCAGATCAAGAAAAAGTGGTTGCTATGACACCACAAACCATATTTCTCAGGCTGAGATGTGCCAGAATTTCAAACAGATGTGGCAGTGCAAACAAGAAGCCCCCTTGGGAGCGTGCCAGGAGGCTCAGACAATGCAACAGCATCCAAACATGGTTAGAAGCCATTCAGAGCCAGCCCAGCAATAATGGCCCATACATGTACTTTCTGGCCTGCCTTGCAGCCAAGCTCAGAGCAACTCAGCAAACAGTGGTACTGGAAAGCTTTGAAAGAAAGTTGCTGAGTCGGGAACTCTNTTTTTTTTTTTTTTTTTTTCCTTCTCCCTCCCCCCCTCCTCCCCCCCTCCTTTTACAGCCACGTTTATAGCTTTTTTGCTGCTTGGAAAAGCAAAGCCCAGGCCTGTTTGGCATTTGCTCTTGGCTTGAGCCTTCACATGAAGATCCTCTGTAAATAGGCTAATGTTGGTTTCATTTCCACTCTGAAAGCAAGAAGGGATCCTTCTGTTTCACTAATGCTTTCTTCTCTGGCTGTAACGGAGAGGGCTGGAGTGGGGCAGCAGTGGGGGGGTTGGCTGGAAACACCACCAGCCAGGCTGGAGAGGTTCTGCAGGAACAGGTTGACTTTGTCAAACCGTTTGCCTGAAAGTAAGGTTTCCCAGGGAAATGTGCCAGCTCATCTTTCACGTCAAAAGGTCAGAAACCCACTTCCAGTGAATTTGGACATTTTGAGGTTTCACTCAGAGGTGGAATGAATTATTTTTATTACAAGTGGGTTTTTCAAAGAGAGGGAATATCTCTCCTCAGACTAACTAAGAGAGTTAGAAAAACAGATGCACTGTCAGGCTCACCGGCCCTTCTTCAGGTCTGAAACTAGAGTGCACCATTTTCAGCTGCACACAGGTGGGAAACACTTGTTCTTGATTTAACGTCTCCATGTCAGCTGTTCAGGCAATTTCAGGAGGGATCATTCAGCCTCTGGGGAACGAGGAGAAGAGACATTAGCAAAGAGAGAAGGGTCAAGGTAATAGTGTGAGACAAAGGGAAGTACAGGTAGGTGAAGCTGTGTGCCTCAGTTTAATCCTTGCTTATTATCTCCAGTTTTAGTATCTGATATATTAACTTTTTTGCACTTTTAAAATTATTGTTTTGCTCTTGTTGTAATTCTGGAACATTCCTGGTTGCAGGAATCCTAGACTTTAGCTCCTATCCTACACTAGGATCGAAAAGCAACAAGTTTGCTGTTTTGGAAGAAGGCAGAAAATGCTGGCATAAGAACAGACAGTACAGAATATTTTTTTCTCCTTTCTCTGAAGGACTGGGAAGCCTGTATGACCCCCACAAGAGGTGTTAAAGCAACTAGCGCTACCCTCAGTTTTATTCCAGCTGCAGTTTCCAATTGGTCATTGTGTTAAAATGAACTAGCTGGTAGATGGAAATCTCCTGACAACAGCTCTTCTCTATCCCCAGCCCTGTCTTACCCTTGTAGCAGGACAGGGGTGAATTTAGTTCCATCAAAACATCATTCGAACAACTTGTGTGACAAAGTGAAAAACAACTGCTCACTTGGGTGGCTTAGTCCTGCTACTGGTGTTGCACCAGGGAAAATGGCATTTGTTTTGGAATAGAGGGAGCTGAAAGCCTGGGGAGAACAGACAAAGAAAGACCCTCTTTTCTGTCATGTGTTTGGGTCTCCAGGCAATTTTGGACATTGCATTCCCTCCTCAATTTCCATGAGTAGATGGGTTAATGCAATCACTAGATCTCTGCTTATTTTATTGGGAGAGAATTCACAAGAACAAATCATGGACCTGTTCTCTGCACTTTTGCAGGTGTGTGGGCAGCTGAGGACATGACAAGGGAGGGAGGAATGGTGCATGGTTGTGGGAAACCAGCTCCCAAACAGGAGGGGCAGTCTGGGGAAGGTCAAGGGAGGTGCTTGAAAGCATAGTGGTATTTTTTCACATTATGTGCACTTTCCATGAGAAGTTCCTTTGCCACTGAATGCTGAGGAAGCCAGAAGCAGCAAAGAGGAGGATTTGTGAGGATGGTGCCTATCAAACACAACAGTCTACTGGGCAGCCTTCTTGGCAAGTTCTTTAGGAGCTGATTAATAAAGAGTTGGGAGGTCCCATCTAGAGCATGGACAGTGCTGTAACTTACTTTCTTATGCTCTTTACCCATGCAATTTGCCACTGACCATGGGTAGAACAGCCTGCTTAGCTGGGTGGGTGTTCAGTCTGACATTCGCAGATGACGTCTGACAAAATGCTTGGGAACTGGAGTGCCACTGGCAGAGACAAACGGGGAAGAAAAATGACTGCTGGTGGATTGCATTCAGCCAAGGAGATACCTTTCTGCAGTGAATCTGAACCCTTTCAGGAACAAATTCATCAAAATAACTAAAACATTGGGGAAACTCAAGCTGGACTCATCCAGTGCTGTCTGACCCTTGTGAGCTCATGCAGCAGAGAGATTCCACTAGCGAGAACAGGAGACAGTGAGTGACAGGTCTCACAGACAGCAGTCTGAAATTCTCTCCTAGGGAATAAATATCATGTTTACCAGTGCTGTCAGCACCCAATGCCCAGTTCTGCGCATCTGCAGGTAACTTCCTCGTGAATCTGATTCCAATCCCTCTCTCTTTCTTTAGCTGACCAAGGTAGGAATGGTGTAATTATTTATTTTATTTATTTATTTATCTATTTTTTTGACTCACTGCATGTAAATCAATTCCTCCTTTGTCGTCCTGGCAGGGTTTCAGTGAGCGGGAAGATGCGTGGGAGCGGAGGCTCCTGAATGGTTGCACACAACAGCTCCCTGCCTCCTTCCTGGCACAGAAAAACGGTTTCCCAGCACTGGGTTTCCATATTGCTCTGCTGGAAGAAACAGAGCCGGGCATGCTCTCTCTGGGCCTGATCTTATCTAAAAAAGCTCCCATCACTGTATTGCGTAGGTATGGGATGGCTGTGGAGAACCCTATTTTGGCAGTCTTCAGCGAGCTGCATGGGAGCTCTGATTTTCACATACCCTGCAGCATGCTTTGTCTCCCTTACATCTCAACGTTTTTTTTTTTTCTCCCTTTGATCTAACAGAGACAGAGCTTCCTCCTTTATTCCCTTGTTAGGTTTCAGGCCCTGGAGGATTTATGATCATTGAGTCATGATCATACAGAATCTGATTCAAAGTCAGAAAGACCTCTTCTTCTGTGTACCCTCTCTGAGAAATGAGTTTCCAACCTGAACCTGACCCAGGAGAGAGGAAAAGTGACACAATCCATATCTGGCCAGAATCTGAAATTGCCTAGCAGGTAAAAAAATAATTTGTGTAAGAATAACCTATTGGCATCTAACCCCAACAGGCAATTAGTCATCAGATACTCACAGTGGACCAGAGCCACAGAGTCTGGACACAGAGTTGGATAAGAACCCACCTTTCCCTTCACCAAATTGAAACCATTGATATTTCTAAATCTGGGCTCCCACTAGTAATAGTCCTGAACCAGTTTTACAGTAGCATTCAACCTAGGAAACCTTTATCTAAAGTCATATATTTTTTCCTTTGATATCAAGAAATTAGGACACAGTTAAAAGAGGTTTACCCTGCTCTCTTTCATCTCTTCATGGCAAGAGGCAGGTGCCAGCAGTGTCACTCAGAAAAGCCAGTGGTCTGGGAGAGACAGAAGAGTGGAAAGAAGCTGCCTGAGACACGTCCTTTGTATGTGTACTCCTTTTGTCCTTTCCTGCATCCAGATTTCTTTTGTTTCCTTCTGCTGCCGCACACCTTCCTCACTCTCAGGCTACACCATTGACCTGACCATTGGCTTAGCAGCCCAGAGAGGAACCCACATGGCCCACATCAGCAGGATTTTCTAATCAGCTGCAGAAAATATGGTAGGATTTTCCCCAGTTTGGTCTATACACTGCTTTAGAGCAGCTGAGCAAAGGACCGGAGCTGTAGGCATCCAGCAAAACAGGGCTGGCACAGCCAGGCAATCACTGGTCATTTCTGAGTAAGGGTCTTGTGGCTTAGCTGAAACAATGACAGGTTTCAGCCGTGATCCTGCCCTTCCTAGCAAATCTACCTTCTGAATAGCAAATTGGCAGACACACCAGGTTGGCTGGACCCCAGTCCTTCCTGGATCCCTTCCCTGACTTCTCATCATGCGTGTTTTAAATTACTGTTTAAATCAAAGATGTCAGTGATTTGGGCCAAAGGGTTTTGCTGAGAGGTAATCTCATACTTTTTCTCTGGCATCCTTCCTTGTGCTGATCCCAGCACTCAGGTCTTGGGGATCACGAGGGGGCTGGAGGGACTGCCTTTCTGTGCTGCAGAGAGCATGGCCCACTTCTTTGGAGGACCAGAATATTTCATCTAATATTGCCTGCTATAGGAAGGACATGGGACAAAAAACACCTGCCAGATCTCTTCTGGTTTTTTGACATGTTTCACATTGTAGCTTTTAGATTAATTTGCTTTTTTTAGTT
Source organism: Pedionomus torquatus (assembly GCA_013398155.1). Taxonomy (NCBI): domain Eukaryota; kingdom Metazoa; phylum Chordata; class Aves; order Charadriiformes; family Pedionomidae; genus Pedionomus; species Pedionomus torquatus. Next base: position 167,433 of record VZRU01016594.1, on the reverse strand, counting down.
GTTTGTTTGTTCTTTTGCAAAAGATTATATTTGTTCCAGGGGCTTGGGAAGGGTTCAGGGTGAGTGTATGCAATGTTGTGAATGCTGTGTGGACTGTTACAAGAGCAAATTTAGTTTTTCAGGGTTTGTCTTCAGTGACTCGGCTACTCTTGTGTTCCTCTTCCTGGGTTCGAGGTCATCTCCAGCTGACGTGGGATGCACTCACACCCCACCAGCGGTCTCTGTGTGGGCTGAAGGATACTTTCAGAGTCACTGCAGACTAGAAGGAGTGGTTTAGAAAACTGCCCAGCTCCTCTGAACTTGGACTATAGGACCTCAAAATGAGGGAGAAGGAATCTAATATCTGCTGCCAAATTCTGCGGGAGAGGGGAATCTCCTCTCTAAGCATAGTGGATATGAATGTATACTCCTTCCTCCATGACAACATATCCCACTAGGGACACTACTACTTATACCATTGGTGATATTTGAATGCAGAGGAGTAACCTCTCCTGTTATAGCCTCTCCTGTTTCAGAAGGTGTTTCTATAATTATCTGCAGTACTGAATTCCCTAGGTTGGATAGAAAGGGAAATGCATTTCCTTCCCTGTCACCTTTAATTGCGTTACACCTCCCCCTCGTTTCTCGGCCACAGCAACGCTAAAAAGATGCCTCTGGTGAGATTGCTGGCATGGTAGATTGGTATTACATCCTGCTCCAGGTACAAGCAGGGACTAACTGAGTAGGGTCTGGGGGGGGGGGGGGGGGGATGGTAATCAAGTTTTACATTTGCTTTTAGTCTGATGGATAAATTTAAACTATCTAAATCAGATACTTGCTTTGACATGTCTCTGCTTGGTCTTCAGCTTTTCCCAGTAATTTCTCTTTGGGGGCTTATTTCTGCTTTACTCTCAGCCTGTCCTTCTGTATTTACTTGTCTCTCTCAAGCTCCTTCTCTTGTCTCTCCCTTCTTGCATGTCTCTCTATCTCAGCCTCTTCTGTTAAGTTGAATTTTTGCTAGACTTAAGAGGCCTTTTTATAAAAATCCAATAAAATATGATCATGGCTTTATAAAGTGCACAAACATGAGAAAGGCAAAGCCATAAATGTGTCTCCAGCCGAAAAAGCTCAGCACACAGACTAATGCTCCCAGGCACGAGGGAGGCTCCTGGAGTTAGTCTGAGGGGCACAAATTGCTTTTATTTCCACCCCTGCCAAAATCTTCAATCTCAGCACCTCAGTAGCAAACTCTGGATCCTTTCCACAGGGGATATTTCTCCCAGCCCCCAACTTGGCCATACTGCAGCTCTGTTACTCTCCAGACTTCTATCCTCACCAGTCCCTGACAGGGATTTGTGTCCAGATCAATATTTTCTTGTGGGTTTTTTTTAGTGTCCTAAGGCCTGAACAGCTGCATCTCATTCTAAGGAGTAAAGAAGTCCTCAGTGGGTGGGAGGGATGTCTCCTTATTGTGATCTAACCCACTGTTGTCTTTTGACATCTGATCACTTCTCTTATGCTCTCTATATGCTCAGTCCAAATAGATGTAGCCCTGTACTGCCAGTCATGTCCTGTTCTGGCACTGTTACAGACTGGACAATGAAGACTTAAAATTAACCATCCAGGTTTAGGAGAAAGAAAAAAAAAAATAAAAAAAAAAGAAATAAAAAAGAGTAAATATAGATATGTCACTATAGTACTCAGTTGGGTCCTGAATAATTTTTCCCTAAAATAAAATAATTAATCAATGCTGTCATGCACTTGTCTCATCTCTGTTTTCTGCAGTCAGTCAATGCTTTCCCTAACATTCTAGGAACTTTCATGAAAACATTCTGGTGAATGTTAAAATCACTCTGGTTCTATGAGATTTCCGTGGATAGATACTGGCCAAGGTTTCTTGCAAGTCTTATTTTTAATGATGTCTACTCAGACATGCGACTGGGAAATCAGCAATATTGAAAAACAATCTGGAGATTCTCTCTTTCAGCTGGAAGTGCAACAGGAGGGGACGTTCACGTCGCAGGGATATCTGCCTTTTCTGAATTCCTAAATCAGTTACTCACATCAAAAATGAAATCGCAGCCACCCCCACACTCCAACAAAGGTTTAGTAACAAAGCACTACTACTCAGATGCAGTATAATAGGATTTATCCTATTACTAAGGATTTATCTGTGTAACAAAACAGGCATTACCCGTCATTCTCTGGAATCTATTAAAATTAAGCATTACATCCAACTTTACGTTACTTTTGGTTATTTAAAATTTGGAGCCAGAGACCTAAGAAAAACTAGAGCACCAAGCCCAAACATCTCTCATTTTGAGAGAAGGCTGGGAAGAGAGATGAACCCACAGTCACAGATGGTTGTTAATCAATGTGCCCTAGGTAAGGGTACATTGTCTCCTTTGTGAAGTAGATTTGGGTGGTTTGGGAGGCCAATTCAAGTTTATCCACTATTTTTCTCACTTAGTCTACAATGTTTCTGAGATTAGGTTTTTGGTACTTTCTTCCTTCTAGAGATAGAGCATCCATGCAAAGCCCTCCTAGCACATACATGTAAAAGGTAACAGCCTGTTTTCAGTTTCATGCTCAGAAGGAAGCCAAAATACCAAACTGATACATATATGGTGAGAAAACGTTGCTCTTTAGAACACCTGACGGAAGTACACCAAGACAACAGAGTGGTCATGTTCTTCTCCCATCTACTTTGTCCTATCGGTGTTTCTCAGTTTTCATCGAAGAGGCAATTCTAATATTTGAGCAGGGTACAGCTTCTCCATTTGTCATCTCTAGTCTTGTCATCTCTACTGGGCTGGCCAGTTAGTGCCAATGGCCAAATGGCAACATGCTCCATTTTCTGTTCCACCAGGGTACCCATTCCATGAGAGAAGACACATGGCCAAGAGATAATCACGGCCACACTGTGTAGACTAGAAGTTCATTTCTAGGGTTCACAGCAATTCAATCAGCTGCATATGTGATTAACCCCATTGTGATCCCTGTCTGGGAGGAGATCTCTGGGGAAACAACTTTGTACATGGAGACTAACAAGGTCTACACTTTCTGCCTGACACCTTTTTCCCTGGATGAGCAAGTACCTCCAGTTCCCTGTGCCACCGCTCTTTGGGCACATTTCATATTTCCTTCTCCAATGAAAAAAAAAAAGTGAACTAATGATATTATAATTAATGAAACTACAGATGATAACGAAAGAGCTGAAATGAAATATGTGCGAGGAAGAGATCTTCTTGTAATGAAGGTCTAAGGGATGATTAGCTCTGCAGTCCAGAGGTGACCTCAGAGCTTCTGCAACAACTTTTTTGGGAAACAACAGACTTGAAAACTACATTAGCAGAGGTTAGTCCTTATCTTGAGTCCTCTCCTTTCCCTTCAAAAGCATGAACACCCCACACCTCTGTACCTTGATGAGTCGAGTTTGTAGAGGAGAAGCTCAGGTTTCATTTTGTACCATCTCTGTTTGAAGGGTTCAGCCATGGGCTAACCCCCATGCCCTGTAACATTTCAGAGCAATCAGGGAAGGCAGACAGATGGAAACACAGAGGGATGGAGGGAAGCTGATTTATATGCAGCTGAAACACAGCCCTGGGGCTGCTGCCAAGCCATATAGATGTGGTGGCAACACAAACAGAGACACGCAGAACAGCCTGTGCAAATATAAACACTGCCACACGTGATGAGGGTTCACCAAGTTCATGCAAACACCAGGGAAGGAAAAGAAAAAAGAGACTTAACTGGGGAGGCAAGTGTAAAGATTATGTCAGGCACAGGAGCTCTGTTAAAAAAGAAAACAAAAAGAAAGTGTCTCTTCTCTTGTTCTTCAGAAAAGCATGCTTAGATAACAGGAATTTGCAGCAGATTTAAAGGACACAGGCCCATCTTCTTGTGCAATCAGGAGATATTCTTAACACTCCTGCACATAACAGTGATCAGTTTTCCTCTCATGTCTAGATCTGGTGACTGGTAGTTCATTAAATCATGTCTCAGGTTGATCATTAGGTTTGTTACTCTGTCAGTTCAGGACTGTTTCCAAATGTAAAAAGCTCCTTACAGAAAGCTGGCCTGGAACTGGGTACTCCAGTGAAGTTTTTTTTATTTCTTCTTTAGTTTTCCCACGTGAATCTACATCAAGTTCAGTAGAGTCTAGAAGTCATCATCTTGCTAGAAGGGGCTTGTATGGAACGAATTTGTGGAACTGTGTATAGTCCCTGGAGGTTACAAATTGCAGGGTAGAAACCACTGAAGTAATTATTGCTGACTGCCATCCTAGAACAGAAGGGACATGGAAACTAAACATTCAGCTATAGCTGAGGACATCTCCAACACCACCACAAAGTCCTACTGGCCACAGATATAATAACAAACCATTTTCTTGCTTTGGAGTATCATGTTGCAGAGATGCCAGTGCAGCATTTTTTAGCAGCACCAAACTGCAGAAAATATTGTATTCCAAATAGTTGGTGGTATACTCTTCTTTCACAGAAAAAGTAATTACAGCATTTCTCCCATTGCACATACCCCCTCTATTCACATCCCGGTGTCCCTCTAACGTCTGCCTCTTTGCTGCCATCCTTTGGCAGCCTCCAGGTAGAAAAAAAGGGAGAGAGTCACTGACTGCCATCTGTGCAACCTTCAAATATCCCCATCAAAAGCTAAGCACTCAACAAACAAAGCTGTGGTGTCTTACCAAGGGCCCACAGGGACACCGCAATTTCCTTTGGGCTGAGAGATTAGATGGTTAGAGCACAGGACTGTAAGCCAGAAGGCTCCCATCCAAGCCCAGCCACTGACTCAAAGTCCATAACCACCTACAGGCCTTTGCCAAATTCAGCTGTAAGCAGAAAGTTATATCCATGAGACTGATGAGACACAGTGTCCTCTTGTTTATTGCTGTCCTGAGCAGGCCACATTGGTTAGTTGAGATTGGTTAAGATATTCCTGAACAACAGGCCTTGCCATTTCAATACCCTTAGCTATAGAAATGCTCTTGGCTGTTGGCACATGGATGCTCTGTCCACTCGCAGAAGTCAGCTCCATGGATGCCAAGAATATTCCAGCCTTTTACTGCTCCAGCTTTACCTTTTCCAAAGAGTGCTTCTCCTCTGCAGAAAAAGGGGGACAAGACTAGGAAACTGAAGTTCCACCTATTTTGTAACCATAGTTTCTTGTTTCTGTGGAATCCTTTTATCCACTGGGGGTTAGTTGGATACTTGTCATTTGCATTCTCTATTCCAGATGGATGAGGCTGTGCACCTCTCATATACTAATCTCTCATGAGAGAGTACACCTCTCCTGTACAAATCAATCTGCTGGCAATAGTAAATACATGTTATTTCAAGATCTCAGTCTACTATAGTGATTTCCTTCAGGTTCTTATTTTCTTGATTATTCTTTCCTTTTTCTTCAATGACTCAGTCTCTTCAGTTCTTTCCCAACAGTTGTGAGGCACTGTTATTGCTGCATCTGCTAGATGATGGTGCCTTTTGCTCTCCAAACAGATTAAGAAATCAAAATGAAATGACTGTTGGGTTTTTGTGTTGTATTTTTGATAAGGAGATGGAGGGAACTCTAAAATATAGCAGCATGAAAGTCATTTGCCATTTCAGAAATGCATCAAAATGTCTCCACATCTGTTTACATTCTCCAGTTCTACATCTCATCTCCACAGGGATTGAACAACTCTGGTCTCACACTGAAGTCTGAGTATTTGTTCTGACTCCTTGTGAAGGCTGTACAACCCAAAGCACTGTTCCTTTGAATACATCCCCATTCCAGAAAGATCACATTTCACTTTTTTTTTTTTTTTTTTTCATTTTTAAAGTGCTCTCTGTAGTGTGAAGAAGGTTCAGTTGACAGCCCTGAAACTGGAGGTCCTCTGCTTAGCCATAGTAGATGCAATATAAGTTTCACCACTCCACCCACTGGCAACAAGACCTCAGCTTGGAACCTCAGCAAAAAGAAGAGCAAATAAAGTTCACTCTCCATGACCAAAAGTTAGCTCTTCTGCTGTTGTAATCAATAAAAGTGGCAATTTTGAAGAACAGGCAGAATAAGGCAAGTCTTACTTACCCTCTTTGATTTTTAGTGGAAGAGGAAGAACAGATGGTATCTAAGCCAGTTCCAAACATCCACATTTCACCAACTTTCCTTGGTTCTAGCCAGGAACCCTACTAGCAATGATTTAGACTTGCTCCCAAACCAATCACCATCATCAGCCTCAGTTCAAGAAATATTTTGAAGACATGGAAGGCTGATAAGAACCCATATTACTCTTGGTCAGCCTGCATACAGCATCCAGCTCTTGTCATTACCCAGCTCACCTGAAAGGCACTGCTGCTGCTGTGATTCATTAAGCACATGGGAGAACCAGCAGTGAGCCCAGCAGCAATCATGGCTTCAAATTAATAAAATAAATATAAAAACAAAACCAAAAACCAAACCAACAAAAAAAAAGGAGAATAAAAAAACACCAAAAATCCAACCAAAACCAAACAATTAAAAACAATTATGAAGGAGGATCAAATTCTATATAAAAATTCTTTACATTTTCAAACAGCTCCTTTCATAATTTGTTCCCACATCATTTAAAATAGGCTGCTATGAGCATCTACTATGTTATGATGTTACCTTCTTTGAAATCTTTTCTTCTATCTTCCCTTTGTAACATGGAAGGCAGTCTCAGAACTGGTTAGATCTCTGATATCCTGAGACACCTACCTGTTCATTGTTTCTTTGTTCTGTATCTCTGTATCCATTTTTCTGTCCCCTCTCTTACACAAGCTTATCTTTTTGCTTATATAGTTTATTGAATTATCTATTGATAGCTCATGAATGAACTTCATGAACACCAGTGAGTATCAGTAAATCCCATTCATAACATGCATTTCAAATCTGATGCATTTATCCTCTTCCTCACTGTCAAAGACAGAAAATCTGTTCTGTGGAAAAGCTGAGGTTGGGAAAATGTTCTTTAATGAATAAGCTGGGGAAGAGCAGGCTGGGAAACAATTACCAGTGATTCCTTTTTTCCTGAAAATGGCCTTTAAAAGGCACTAGTGTTGGCACTGGAGTTACAGTTCAATAAAAGGAGGCTTTTGATTGCCCACATCACCTCTCTTTTTAGTAGAGCTGTGTCACACAGGTGAAGTGTGAAAGAAAATGAAATCTGATCTGTACTCCTACTGTATAACTTCAGGCCAGTTCTGTCCAAGCTCTACATATCCCTCCCACCCAGAATCATTGTTTCAGTACTCAGAAAAGAGTGAGGACTATTGTGTGGTATTTACAGCTGTCAGTGATTTCATGAGCTGTTGTAAATCCACGACTTAAAGATCATGAGGCATGTTGCGAATATATTGACCATATACTGCCATGGTCAGTGCCTTTTTAGTAGAAGTGAAAATGTATTTAAGACCCTATGGCTGACTTTGATATATGGTTTCCATCATAAAAACTGAAATGCTTTAATGAGAACATGCTTTATGACTCTAGCTGTTAGCCGTGAGTGTGTCATCACACTGTAACCTTCCAGTTGTTTCCAGTTGAATCAAAGGCAGCTGGACCACTAATTTATTACAAAGAAAGAAGGAAGGAAGGAAGGAAGGAAGGAAGGAAGGAAGGAAGGAAGGAAGGA
>VZRU01016594.1:132573-159476 GCA_013398155.1 Pedionomus torquatus | reverse complement strand
CAAAGAAAACAAAATTAAAAAAAAAAAAAAATGCAGTTTATTTCCTTCGTCGGTAAAAATTGTGCCCCTCCAGTCACAGTTGACCATACCATGCACTTTCCCTTGCAAATATGTGGTTGGACAACTCCTCAGAATTTGGTCAAATCAGCTGAAAAAATGGATTTTAATGTGGTAGGCTGAGGCAGTCATAAAATGCATCTCTCTAATTAGTTTATCAGTTTGAAAGTGAAGGACTTGGGTGAAGAAATGTAATAATGTCTGTTCTGTGATATTTGAACAGACTTATTTACATTCCTCAGCTTTTATCTTTTCCTTTCGCACCCATCTTACTTTTTTCACTTCTCCCCCTCCCACTTGCCATCCTTTTTTCTTTCTTGCTTCTTGCCAAGTCCATCACATACCTGGGGTCAACCAGACAGTTCTGCAGATGGGTCGATGATACTGCAAAACACTCAGCATGAGATGTTTCTGTCTGGTCTACAGATGGGAGACTCATAAACACTTGATACACCCTGTCCCCCATTACTGGTTTAACAGCTTTTCTACTGGAAAGCCAAGAGCTTCCCCGGGCAATGCAAGGAGTTACCATATGTTTGGGATACTAATAGTTTCTCTAAATACTCATGTGTTTTCAGGCTAGCGGAAGAAGTGAAATTCTTTTCTTCTTGGTATGTTTTTAGTGGTTGAGAAAGGATCCAACTATATGGGCTGTTTTGTGGGTATTGGCAGGCTTTGCCAAATGGATATGTGTGAATGTGAATGATGTTTTTTGTCTGCAGATTGATTGCATTTAAAATGTTCTGTGTCAGTATCTTCTGTCCCTCGTGATACCTCATCACAACTCCTCAGAGACATCACCTCTTAATTTGCCCGAGTCAGAGCACAGTGTTTTTGAGAAGGCTGCATATAACCCTGTAAAAACTAAGTGCGAAAAAGAGGCTGCTCCACACCTCCAGGGCTCTACTCTACCCTGCACAGAGTAATAGACCTCTTTGAAGCCAGACTGTCATGGAGTAAGAGATAGTTAGTAGTGTCCTTTTTCCCAATGAGATTACAGGTGTGAGTTTAGGACATTCACATCTGCTGGAAGAGAAAGTCCCTGGAGATTCTTCCATGTGTGAAGCCTAAAAGTGTTCAGGTGTCTTACTGGAAGAATGAGTCTTCTTGAATTTCTTTGGCTAACCTGAAATGGAAATGGTCAAACAACTATCAGGAGCTAGGAGGAGCAGTGAACATGATAAAATACTCCTTCATCTTCTCTATTTTTTCATGAAGTGCTAAGAATTGTCTGTCTGATGGCACACCATGGACAGAACTTAAACAAAACCCACATCAGTCTGTGATAGTAGAGGATTCCAGCCTGCATTTAGTAGGAGAAAGCTCATTAGCCTTAGTTTTCTGGCTGAGTTACTTTAGAGAATTTGCATTCTTCTTCCCGAATCCCTTTTGTGGCTTGAGATTGACAGAGCATCCTTCTTGCTGCAGCAGAAATACTTGAGTGATGTTGTTTTGTGCCACCTTCTGTCCCAGCTATAGTCATACTTTTTGTATTTTACATATGTAAATCCCCGAGGAAGCTGTAAAAAGTTCTGCAGACCTCGGTGAAAGCAAACTGGCTTCTCAGTGAGACAGAAATGAGGTGTGCTGAGAAAAGAACACCTCTAAAGGGAAATTTGGAGAGTTGTTCCCTGAGTCTTGTGCCAAATTCCTTTGTAGCCTCAAGGTCTTGGTGGCCAACAGAGACTACATCACTTTTAGGAAGAGGCTAGAAAACATGACTGAAAGTGCTAAAATGCCATTGTGTACACAGCATCATTCCCTGACCTCAAGCATAGTTAGAATCACTAGCCCTCAGAAAATGTCTAACATAAAAAAAATCTTGCGCAGAAGAATGGAAAGACTTTCACGTGGAAAAGACTTAGAAAGGAGCCCTCTGATGTATATCAGTAACAAGCGAAATACAAGAAAGCAATATGAAGCTATGACTGACACATGGCAGTCCCTAATGCCCTCATCATATTCCCGGGATGAAGGACCTCTTTCTGAAGCATATACCTATTTTGATACAGGTGAGCTCTTCTTGTAACACTTTCATGGGAACACTTTGGACTATTCAAAAGGTTTAAATTCTGGCAGATTCCTCAGGACATTGCTGAGTCAATGCCCTAGTCTGAAGAACAGCCAGTGGACAGGACTGCCCCATTCACCGCAGTGGGAATCCATAGACAGTGAAGCAGCCGTTGTGATTTCCAGTCCCAAACCAGCAACTGACTCATCCTACCTTCATTCTTGGAGCCTTAGTATCTTCATACCAGAGACTTTTCTTCCTTCAGATTAATTCAATCTCTCTGACATTGGCTCCAGCCTGTGTACCTTGGGGGTGACTCTCTCTGCCCTTCCCTGAAGAGCATTTTAGACCAATGAGTGAAGTTCTAGTCTATCTAGATGTGCTACATTAAGAAACTAATAGCCCTTGGTCCTCCATACCCCACAGTGATCCCCATCATTGTGGAACATTTCCACACAGAAAATAGGGGGTTGTGTTCAGAAAAGCCTGATACATGCTGTAGAAGTTATACAAAATTGATCTGTGGTAAGATCTTTGTATATGCAAGCTGCCTTTAAAATCTCAGTTTCATAAAAGCCTCTGTCATCTCCTAAAAAAAACCCCAACATATGAACATTTAAACCAGAATTCTTGGAAATCTGTTTCTTCTTCTGTTAGTTGCAAAGGAAGGCAGAAAATAATCCACATTGGTAATTCTTTTGTCTACAATACAGCAAAAACGCCTTGGGCCTTCTGCAGTCTGTCAAGTACTTCTTATTGTTACTCACATGGTGAAAACAAAATTTGTATCTTCTTAAATGTGGTACAGGGGAATATTTATGTAATGAATCAGATGAAGAAGGCTGGACAGACTCATTCTTATCTACACTGATGTTCATCCCTTCAACTCTAGCTATTTTTAAATTTGGGGTCTAGATTAAGAAGCTGTCTAGATTATTCAGTCAATGAAGAAAAGTAGGCATTTCCAACCAGGAATACCCTCCATCTCTGGGATAGTCTGGGACAAATATTCTTTAGAGATACACATCTTTCTCCATTGCCTAAACTGGGATCTATATAGCTGGCTGTGGCAAATGTACTAGACGTCTTAAAATTAGATGAGTTCAACCCTGTCTTAAGACTGGCCTCCTATGTAACATTAATCATACCATGCATTCGATTAATTATTTCATTTTATCCCGTTTCTCCAACCTGCTGGGTCATTCTCTCTCTGGTAAAGCTCTGCCAGACCCCTATGGCACAGCAGAGGTATTTTGCTGCTCCCTGATACGATATATGATGTATATGATATGATATGATACAATATTTTCACCCTCACAGCCTCTCACTGGGTTGGTAGCTCTTCTTGTTTCATGCCACCACCACAACAGCCTTCTCTCTTTTCTACAACTGTCCCTTTTGCTCTTGGTGCGAATTCTAGGGACTTTCCCACACTATGTCACTTCATCTGGTCACAAAGCCACAATCCCAGCATAGCCTCCTTTGCCAAATGTGTTGCATAAGGTTCAGCCTTGTGGGTTTCCTCCAGAGCAAGGAGACAACAAAGACCCTCTGTGGGAGCAGAAACACCAGTCTGCTCTCTCAGGGTGCACTAGAAGGGGACTTCCAAGCGATTACAGAATTTAACCTTAAGTGGAATTACAGAACAGGAGGAAGATAGTCCCAAATGCCTGAAAGTACTGGAAGTACTAAAAGGAGATCATTTTCGTACTAACTCCCGAGCCAACAGCCAGGGTATGCCTGGTGGCACTGCCAGCAGTGTCTTCTAGCTGCCACTCCAATAACATCACAGATGAATGCCTGACCCTTGCTTGGGGCAGGTCATGCTTCTCACCATCCAACACCTAAAACCCCTGCTGTGTCCCCTGGCTGTTCTCCCTGTACCTCTGACAGTCCCTGCAGTGCCTCTGCTTGGCAGTGCCAGGTCCAGTAAATGAGCCAGCATAAGCTTATTAATTTGTGTCTTACTCTACACCCATTGGGAGCAGGAGGCTTTGGAGTAGGTGCAGGTGACTGGACACTGAACACATAGTCTGGTGGGAGTGAAAAGCACCCCACACCATACAACCGATAGCATGAAATCAGGCATTACTGAGCACACTTTGCCCACGAGGAACCAAGGAAGAGCATTTAGCTCTCGTGGTTAGTGTGGAAACTACTCCCAGCGTGTTTAAGGAATATTGTTTTGTGGATCAGCAGCTGTGTGTAAACAGCTTGCCTTATCATTTCTTCCTTCATTCTGCTAATGATGACCAAGAGGGAAGTACTTGATATTCCCTATGAACCCGCATGGCAGTTCCAGGAAGAGCATACTTTGGATCTGTGGCCCACCCCAAGCCATGTTGAGCTTATGGCATCTGCCAGGGAGCTAAAAGATTGTGTAAGGATATAAGGGCAGCTGAGCTGGGTCTGACCACAGGTACACCTAGCCCTGTAGCCTGGAGAAAGTTACAGCAGGAGAAGTTAATATGCTGTTTCCCCCAGGCCTATCTAAGCATGTTTAGCTTCTGCAGATTTATTAATTCCCAGTGAATTTCTTCATGAACTCATCCAATCTCCCCTGGAAGATTTTCTCCATCCATGACATCCTCTGGCCATGCACCTGTCAGATTAACCACATGCCACAGGACAAACTGCCTTCTTTGCCTGGTTCTGACCCAGCCTCCCCAGCTCCATTTGGTGACTATCTAATGGGTGCCCGTCTTGGACCCTGTGCATTCTCATCGGCAGTCCCATGTCCACGTACCGGTACCACTAACATTTGGTGTCTGTGGCCAATGAGCAGGGACCTTTGTGGTGAAAGAGTTAAAGCTCAGCTCCTCAGCCACGCTGCTCCAGTACTCCAGCCCCTCTTTGGAAGAGTTAATACTTCACACATGGTGTGTACTAGACAGGTATTCGAGATGAGATAGTGATCAGCTGACGCACTTTGGAGTTACAAACCAGCTGGGAGTGCTGTTTTCTGAGACCTCCTTGTGTGCACCAGGAGAAAAGCCACGGAGCACGAAGGAAGGAGACAGCTCAGCACGTCAGAGCACGACACCTCGTCCTGCTTCTGCTTGGCACAAGTAAGGAGGAAGCAAGAAAGCTTTCTTCAGGCTTTCCTATATCAAAGTGTGTGAATAACTGAGATTGGGGAAGAAGTTGCCCCCTGCCAACACACACACGTGCGTGCACAATTGTTTCTTCCATCCACATCTCCTTGGGCAACTGAGTTTCTACTTAAGGCCAGGCTGAGTCACTGAGGTATAAATTCAACCAATACAAATGTCTTCCTTCTTGACAGCAATCCAAAAAAGCACAAATGAGCAGAAGAGATGGAAGAAAAAGATACCTAGGAATATATCAGGGCTGACAGCCCAGGAGAAGGTCCTACAGGAGGTATCTAAGCACCTTCTCCCTGCGACAGCCTGCCCTAGCAAAATCAGAGCCATCCCTTTCCTGACACCCCACCACAACAAACCCAAAAGGTTTAATGCTTGTTTCTGAGAGATGCCAAGTAGCCCTGCACTGCTCCTTAAATCAGAATATTGCAGAGAGCTTTGCATCTGGCAGGATGAGGTCTTTTGGGTCTTGGAGGGAAGATCTCGCTTTATGGCTGGAGATGAATGACAACCATCTGAGCCCTTGTCCCATGCTGAGATGGGTGGCAGGGCTTCTGTCTGAGCTGCTCTGGCCAATTTTTACAATGGTGCCATTATCCATCAGCCATCTGGCAGGCGTAGCCTCTATTTTTTCTGCAGCCAGCCCTGTGCTGGCAGATGTTAGGTGGAAAGGGATGTTGGCCGGAGGAGACCACAGATTTGACATCTCGTCCCTTTTTCCCTTTGCTAACATTCCTTTGGCTTACAACTCTGACAAACCAGCAATGGGAGAAGATTGTTATCAGATAAGTTCTTTGTAAGGACAAGGGGTCACATGGTTTCCACCCATTTCTTTTAAGACTTCAGTGGCAAGCACATTTCCCAGAAGCAAGCCTGTTTGGTAAAGCAACCAGGGGAAACTCTAGGTTTAGTTTTGTTGTTTGTAAGAAGGTAGGAATGACACATCCCCCAAAATATCCTTGAGGATCACTACATTCTTGATATTAAAAAAGCCCTCATGAGTGTCAGGAAGTTAAAAAACTTCTCATGAGCAGGTATAGTGCAGAGGGGAGGCAGAAGGGGGATGAAGGTCTTCAGCACGTTATTGTCACACAGGTTTCACATTCAGCCTGCCCATGGGGGCTGAGCTGCTCCAAAGACTCATTTCCTGAAAGGAAAGAGCACGTCATCCCCAAATATGGCCTGATTGCCTCAGCTGATGATGCTGTTATTCATTATTTTAAGACCCAAAGCGGGGATTGAGGTCCCTTTGTTCTTGGCACTGTATTAACAGAATAAGGACAAGACAAGCTCTGGTAACCAAATCCAGCAGGAGAGGGGTTCCCTCGCACCCAGCCCCTCTGATGGGTGGTCTCAGCAGAGCTCATGCTCTTTGGGGAGACTGGGCTTGAACAGCCAGTGTTTCTGCGAGCGGCTGAGTGCTAAAAGCGAAGGCAAAAGGAAAAGTAAGCAGGCAGAGGAACTGCCCAAGGCGCTCACCCATACCATGGAGCGGTGCTCCTCTCCAAATGGGCTCAGTGGCTTCTGCCAAGGGCAGACTCATCGAGAAGCTTGTCCAAAGACAGCGTGTCTCACTCTCTGAGTTTAACGTGACGCCTTTTGGTCTCCGCAATTCCCCCAGCACCTCTCAAAGGCGCATGGATTTGATTTTGGCAGCTGTTCAGTGGGCCACATGTTCGGCTGATCTGGATGATGTGATTGTTTTTGGGAGGACTTTCCAGGAACATTAAAATTGCCTGGAGGATGCATGTAGCTGGCTGGAGCAGGCTGGTCTGAAAGTGGAAACCCATCCAACTGTGACTAGTTATGGTCCCAGGTGCAGGCCGTTGGTCCTATCGTGCCTTCAGCAGGGTGTGCCTCTACCTCCAGCCAGGACAGACACACTGAACACAAACCCACCCCAGGAATGGCAGCTGAAAGGAGTCTCTACAGCCCATCATGAGGTGTGTGAGACCTGATTTTATCTGGCAAAAGAGAAAGACGGGGAGGGAGACATGAAAGAGCAGCTTGGATCTAAATTCCGACCCTGAGGGTAGGCCTGCAGCAGCTTTTTTCAGCTCACCTGCAGTGCCTGTGTGGACAGCAGGGTTAAGATGCTGGTCCTCTTATCCATCCAGATTACTTTCCTCCTCCAACAGGGCTCGGCTTTTGGACCTAGGAAATGAAGGCAGGCTGTGTCTCTGCTGCAGCCGTTTTGGACAAGTGGTACAAAGCCTCATACCCCAGCTTTCGCAAGAGCCCAGAGGAAGGAAATAGGAGGAATCTGTTTGAGTTAGCTGGTAGTGAGGAACATCACTCTTTGGAGTGAGGTGGAGGGCTGTTTTCCAGCAGAAGGATCTCGAGCCTGAACCTCAGCCCAAGGAGCTGTCATGAGTAGTGGTGGGGTGTCACACTGGCTACCAGTGACCAGAGGCACAGAGCCCCCTCGACTGGCAGCAGCACACTTGGATCACAGACTGACCCTTGGAAGGGGCAAATAAAATGGGTAACAAAACATAGAGATTTCCACTATCATGCTTGGCTGATAACATGCCAGAAATAGGTCTCTATGTTAGGCTGGTTTTACGGTCCTCAGAAAAAAAAGCATACATTACTATGCCAGCTTCTCTAAGTATTATGGAAAGACAGACTGAAAAACCCGTACTTTTGACTAACAAGATTTAACATGACCAGCAAGTAGAGGATTTTTAAGTGGGGACACCAAGGTATAATTATCACAGTTCTTGTCCCGATTGCCTGATCCTTCACCCCAGAGTCATTCCCTTCTTCAGGAGTCTTCTTCTCAGCTAGCTCCCTCCTGTCTATCTCTCAGCACCCACTGTGGACCTATTCAACTGGCTACCTCCCATGAGGGGCAGAAACAAACCTTTCAAGTGGAGAAATACTGAGCTCACATGGGGATACCTTTCACAGGATTGTTCTATAATACAAACCTTCTCACACAAACACTCAAAACTTCTTGGATCCTCACCACATTTCTTCCTTATTTGTAATGGGCTTCAGCAAAACTCGTTGTCCATCAAATCCATGTGTCCAAGATCATGTAGTAGGAATCCTGGAGCGTGTGTGAAAGCAATTGCATTTTGCTGTTGGATGTCTTAGCTAAAATGCAAATTAGCTGTCACTCTTTGGTAAAGTACGTGGTACTAAGCTTTACTATGCTTCCTTCTTTTCCCTTGTGTTACAAATAAACATGGGGGAAGGATGGCCTCTCCTACACATCTAGAGATGCTGATAGCTCAGTCAGGCAGCAAGATTTGGCTGGGCCTCTCTGTTTACAATAGCTTACAAATCTTGCAACTTAAAAACTACAAACTATATGCGCATGCTGCTAAATCACTCGGCTCCACATGGTTGGGGGAATTCGCTAAGCCTAAGTACCGCACAGAAACACAACAGAAAAACGGACATCGGATGGAATATGAAAAGAAGACTGACAGTCTGCGGGGAGTTGGCTCCTGTAGAGGTAGAAATCTGCTTAAAATTCCCTCAGGTAGGAGCTATAGCCCATTTCATAACAAGTCTTTACCAGATAGATGTCACCTCCCATCTTTCTATGTTATCACGTGCTGGTTTTGGCACCACCAAAATCCAGGTGCACTTCAAGTCTCAAGCACAAGGTCCTCCTCTGATGGGCTGCCACAACTGCACCCAAGAGCACCTGCCTCTTGCACTGAGACCTTCTGAAGGATGGAAATATTATTTTATTAGTAGCAATTACAGCAAGAGAAAAGTAATTGCTTGTCATAAGTTTGGGTTACAATAAAGCAGCTGATGCTGAGTCTCTTGAGACAATTAATACAGCTCAGCTTGGAGAACAACAAGATTCTGAGAGCTAACAGACAGCTGAAAGACTGCAACAAGCCCAATAAAATGGCAAAGTCAGCAGTGACTACCTTTTCCTGGCTGGCTGTGTATCTCACACTAAAGAGAGGTGACAACCTTTGGTCACTTTATGGGCTTTAATTGCAAAAGGTGCTCTCAGCAAGAGAACCCAACCTCCCATTGCATACTCTGCTGTATGTAGTCCCATAAAGCACCCCCCTGCACCGCAGGCAACTAAACATGAGCTGCCTGGCAGTACCTCAGCTGTGCAGAGAGGGTGTATCAAAAATCAGCACAACTGTGTTTCTCTGCATAACAGGACATTCGTTCCCAGCTTCAGCCATCACTACAGTTGGATGCAGATCTCGAAAAATGTGTGAGTGTAGTATTATCACTGAGCATGACCTCAGGCAGGAGGAGACCTGATTGCTGGAATGAAGACTTGGGAGCCAGCACCAAAATCAGAGTGAGTGCAGATGGCTGCAATGGGCCAAAGCTCCAGGCACTACTGGAAACAAAAAGTATCAAAATTTGGGGGTGCCTTACACAGTCACCCAGCACTTGATATAGGAAAGAATCATTTTCCAAGGTTGCTGCTCTCTCTCAGTGTGCTGTTTGCTAAGGAGCTCTGGTTTGCACCATTGGGGTCAAAACCTAAGACATAATGCAAGACACGGTGTACAACTGTCTAACAGCACACGGTGTACAACTGTCTAACAGCACATCTGGATGCAGTGTAAACCTCACCTCTTCGTCAATATAATAGTATGCATTTATTTCTCCCTCTGGGAAAAGCAAAAACAGTTCAGATCTGTGCAACAACAAAAACCAAAACAAAACTGTGATCAGTGGTGTAGAAATGCTGCTACAGGAGGAGACCCTGCAAAATGTGCACTGGTCTAGATAAAGCAGGTGGAATATCCAACTCTCCAAAACAGAAGCCAAAGCCCCAGTTCAACCAGGTTTTCCTCTCCCCAGAGATAGGAAAAGAGAAGCACTGAACTACAGGGCTACGCGTGATGGAGATTAGAGATTACCCCACCTGCTCCCTCCTGGATGTAGCCCTGAAATTTACTGTTTTCTACAGTTTCAATGGACTTCCCATTCCCCGCTCTCCAGTGCTGGTCACCTGTGATGTAACAAATGTGACAGCTTCTCCAGTTCTCAGCTGTAAAAATAGCCTTGCCACAATCACCAATACATCTCCTAAATTTCCCAACTGCCTCCTTCCCCACTACCCTTCCTGCTTTGGCTGACACAACATTGGCCTCATGGGACTGGCCACCCTCATCCTGTCATAAGCATCCTAAAAGTTTTTCCTGCTGTCCTGCCATGGCAGTAGGTTTCACAAGAAGCTGACACTAGGTGCTCCTCTCTTCACATGGTCCACATCCAGCAGATTATGTATAAGCACAGATGGCTCTGCACCGTCTGCTAATTGGGGATTGTTCCTTTTTATCTAGTCACTGGGGCTTGTCCTGGGCAGGGGCTGCCTGATTTCTTTCTCTTTGATTTCAGAGGGTTTTGTAAGAAGTTACCAGGCAGAACTGAAGGGCTGGTGGATGAGGCTTTTATGAATGCCTTCATGAAAATGAATGCCTTCCCTCAGACCTTCAGGGCTGAGGAAGCTGGGGTTGTTCAGTCTGAGGAAGAGGAGACTGAGGGGAGAACTTATCGCTCCCTACAACTACCTGAAAGGAGGCTGTAGAGAGGCGGGGGTTGGTCTCTTCTCCCAAGTTACAGATGATAGGACAAGGTGTAATGGCTTCAAATTATGCCAGGGGAAGTTCAGGTTAGATATTAGGAAATATTTCTTTACTGAAAGGGTTGTCGGGTATTGGAATGAGGTGGTTGAGGCACCATCCCTAGAGGTATTCAAGAGAGAAGCTGACATGATGCTCAGGGATATGGATTAGTGTTGGGTGGTGTGGTGTGTTGTCTGTAGAGTTGGGGTTGTTTGTTTGTTTGTTTGTTTGTTTGTTTATTCCCGTTTGTTGGACTAGATGATCTTAAAAGGTCCCTTAAAAGGTGGATTCATTTGCGCATGCTGGGCAGTCTGTAGCCATACAGTCATACACACCGGTGGTCTTTCAAGGAATTTAGCCTGTCTGCACCAGGCAGCAAAGTTATGCAGGACTTACAGAAATATGACCCAACAAGTCTCAAATCCCCAGGAAAAGGATGAAAGTGGATTTAGAGTAGGGATGGCTATGCTTCTCCTACCAGCTCATCCCCTTTGTCAAGTCCCTGAATACCAGGGGTGAGTAAGCTCAGCATGTGCAACAGGCCAGTATGTAATGAGCTGGTTTTACCACCTACTTCTCAGAGCTATGTAATATCCACACACCATCCTGCTCTGCTCTGCTCTGTTCTGCTAGAGGTAATGCATGGGAAAGCTTCAGTTCAGTTACACTATGGCTGTAAAGCATGGGCCAGGATAGTGCACGCAGAGAAGTGACTCCTTCTGGGTGCCTTGGAATGTTTTTTTCAGGTCACTACAACTCCTGCCTCCTTGCTTTGCTCCCCTCCCTCCCTCTCTCCCTAACCCACCTTAGCCTCCCTGGCTAAGGCAGCCTGGAGCACAGTGACAAGGTGAAGAGCAGGCAGAAGGAAAAGCTATTGCACATCACCCAGACAGACAGAAAGACAAGTGTGGACACTGGAGATGTTGCAGAAGAAAAGCTTATGTGTGGGGAGAGCAATGAGAGTGCCTCAAAAGCCATCAATGTCACAGTGATGCAGCAGGGCCTCTCACAGCAAGGGAGCAGGGAGGAGGAGGATTTCAAAGCAACAGTTAGCTCCAGCTCCACAGCAGGATCAGCTACAGCAGTCCTCTCATATGTCAAACCTATAGCAAGGAACAGGCTTCACAAACTCCTCAGCACATCTGGCCACACCCCATAATCTACCATGGCTCATCCCATCACCTCTGTTCCTCTTGTGGATACAGTCTGCCGGTGTTTCATGGGAGGGCTGAGCTGATGGTGTGATTCTTTCCTACATTAGCCTTTAAGAGGGAAAATAACCCTCAACTAGGACATCTAACACCTAATAAAAATTGTCTTAAAGAGACTTCTGATAATATTCACTAGACCTCACGTTTCAGTTACATGTAGGCACAAAATCTTCTGGTGGCAATTCTTAGGCAGGTGAGGCTACTGGTGAGCATTTCCCAATGTGGGAATACCTTTGGCAGAGGAATGAACCATCTGATTGCAAAATATTGTGCAGGTATTCCTTAAATGGCCATGACCAAACCCCCACCAACTTGGAACGAGCAAGACAAGGAAATAGACCTTCAACTCTGCTGTCAAGTAGCACCTCAGCAGGGGAGTGCTCCTTTGCCCTTCCTGCGAGCATCCAGGCATCATTAGCATCCCTAGCGTGCGGAAATCCTAATCAAGAACATGACCTCATTGTTTCAGCGGCTGCACAAATGTAGCTAAAAGATGGACTCTGCCCCCAAAGAGCCCAGAATCATGTGTAAAATGTTGGATGGGGAACACAGTTTGATTGAAAGAGAGTGTAAAGGAATAATAAGATAATATTGTAATATGTCCTTGGCCTGTCTCCCTTTCCTCAGTGTGTTACTCTCTCAAGCCTGATGATGTGATGTCTCATTTACAATTCTGGAAAAGGAGGCCATATATATTCTTGTAACTAAGAGATCAGGGACGGTACTCTGCAGTCTGCCTGGCACAAGTCAGCCCAACTTGGCTCATAACTAAACTCTCTTCAATTCCCTTCTCCATGCTACGGTAGCCACCTCCACAATCCTTAATGGGAATAGCCCTGGGACATGCTATTCTCCAGACCAAGCCTAGGAAACACAGGTATGAGCTGGCCAACTGAAAGGAAATACTTATTATGCAGAGTGTATAAGGCTAAGAAGTTGAGGCTAAGACTTGCCCATAGCCATGGGGAAAGTCAGTACCAGCAACCTTTCCAAGGGTCAGACCAGGGAACAAGAGAAGCATTTTTTCAGGTTAGGGTTAGGCCTTATTGCATATCTGTTGTCTTTTTTAACACATCATTCAGAATTAGTTTTCACCTAAAGCTCAATTTCATGAGTGCATAGGCACATAAATCCTAATGTCCTGTGCTGCCTGCACTTGCGGGTGTTGCCAAGGTGTGAGGCATACTGGCTGCACATGCAAACAACCACTGACACGCACAGTGAAGCCTTTTCAGCAAACATAAATGGTTTTTCTCCACCAGTACATGGTTGCTGCTGTGTATAGTGGCCTGGCAAAAATGGCCTGCAGTGCTTAGCACAGGGCTTCTGGCACAAGGTGCTTCAAGAGGATCGAGTTAGCTCCAGCTGACCCCCAGATGTTCAGCCACAGCTTCTGATCCTGGACTCGCTACTGAACTGGAGAGTGGTTGTTATCAAATCTTCACCAGTGGTATCTTTGACCACTTTTGACTTATAGCTTGAAATTAATCCACCAGAGGTGTTTATCTCCAGTGCCATGGCTTGTAGTATAAGGAACTTGGATTGGGAGCCCTGGATAGCTCAGAGTTCCTATGAACCACTACTCGTCTGAACTAGGAGGTAGCATTTGTCACACCTCCATTAAGCAATTATAATTAGCAACTTTAAGCTACAAGATCATATTGCCTAGATGTGAAGCTTTACTGTGCATGGCTGCAATAGCAGAAATGTCACGCTGTCTGCTCGGGCTTCTGTCCTTCCTCTTTGCTGCTGTGGAGGATCTGCAGCGAGAGAGCAGGGAAGGGATTTATTTTTTTGGGTGATACAAAGTGAGTGGGGAACAGTGAGAACTGCTGATTTGACCTTGAGCGCTGGGAGAAAACATAACACACAGCCTGTATAAAGTTCCCTCTTGAAGAAAAATAATAATAATAATAAAATATTCTTTTTGTTCCTCTACCAGAGAAGACTATAAAAATCTGCTCCTGCAAAGCTGAAGTGGATTTCACAGCCAAAGCGAGGTCATTCAGAAACTGTTGCCAGGTCAAGTTTTCACTTTGAACATTTTCACAGTTAAAGGAGGATCCAGAACATGTAAGAAAACACAGCCCCAGACTTTCCACTTTAAACTGCTTCTTGCTTGAACTTTAAGGTGCAAAGAAGAGAGGAGGATTGGGGGGGCTGGAGCGGCAGGCCTTGCATGATTTGTTTATCTAGAAGATCTTTGCATCTGCTCTTTTGAGTGAAGTTCCCATTGCTTTTTCTTTTTCTTTTTTCTTTTTTTTTTAAAACTCCATTTTCCAGCTGTGTAGCACAAAGCACAGGCAGGTCAACAGCCTTGCCGAAGATCACAGAGTGAGTCAGTGGCTCTGAAGAGATCAGAGCCAGGACCCCACTGTGTGCCAGCTCTTTGTGCTTCCCTCTGGTTTTAAAATTCATTTCAGCCCCAGGTGCTAAAACAAGGTGAAACAGGACAAATTCCAGACTGTGACTTTGACAGAGGCTTACAAAGGACACAGTGAAAATGCCACCACTATGTTGTGACACCAGACACCCTGGACTGAAGGGTGCTCAGTCATATTTACGCTTAGGGGTATGGGCATTTCTGCGTCCCCATGACTTTGCAATAGCTTTTCAACCCACTGATCCATTTCAACCCAACCTGACAGTGCTGCGGGGTTGTCGGAGATGTAACATTTCTGCTGTTTTCATGAAAACTGGCAACAAGATAAAGGAGAGAGCTGGAAATTAAGTACTTGCTATAGGAAAAGGTGACTCAGCCCCAGCATGAGCCACCAGCAAATCCACCCAAGAAGGAGGAAGGTGGTGGGGCAGGGGAACACAAACCAGAAGTTCTGGCTGCCCTTGCACAAGAGAAGAGGGGCTCAAACACCAGCATGCTCCTGTCTGTGCTCTGTGACTGCTACCGCACTCCTCATCACAGCTATCATAGCATCTTCTAAGCACTGGGATGAGTATCACACAGACAAGAGGCATACCCAGGCATAAGACAGGTGACATCTTCCTCTTTGGGGGGAGGTGGGGAGAGGGCAGAATGAAGTCCCATAGATGTGATCTGTGCCATCCTGCAGGACTGCTGCAAATCCTCCAGACTGATACTGGGTGTTTCTTCTTTTTCCCAGCTGGACAATTAACCTACTACAAGTGATCTCTGCCTTTTACTCCAAATTACTACTTCTTTGTGCTCATGTTAATCAAAGTTCTGGCCACAAGTTTTAATTTCTGAAGTGGCTAAAAAAAAAAATTATTTAAAGAGCTCTTTGACGCAATTGCAAAAAAAAAAAAAAAATCTGACTATTTTGTCAGCAGTAGATCTCGATTTGTTATTCTAGGGTCATTCAAAAGCAATGGCTGGCAAGGGTGAAAGTAATTTGCAAGCCCTGAGCTACATTGATTAATTGTGTCCAAGTTGCACAGCGATAGTGGGGTCTTTTATTGGAAGGTCACCGAAGGGTACAGGGCTGAACAGAACAGATCATTACTGGAGGGCTGCTGGTTAAAAGAAACTATAGAGCTGTTTATGAACAGGGGGCTTGGCTGGTCTGAACAGGATATTCATGAAGACTGTGCTACAGAATGGTTCGTTGTTGTGGTCATGCGCTCTGGGCTGCTAATATTCGTGGGTGCACTTGTGTGGGCATGTTCAGTTTATTTAGAAAATAAGGGCATTGAAGCACTTGTTTTCTGAGGGAGGAAAAAAAAAAAAAAGCAGAGCGAGAATTACTCCAACTGTGCAAATATTGAAGAGAAAGAACGGAGAATGTCTCATTCTCCTTTTTACAAGTTTTGAAATGACAAAGCGAAAGACATGAAATGCTGGGCAGAGCTGTGCTTGCCATCGCCTGGGGTCCCCAGCTCAGCAGAAGGCTGCTAAACCAATAATCTTGCTTTCCTGACCTTGCAGCCTCCTAACAAATCCTTTCTACTTTAGCAGGATTTGTTTCAGAGAACTAGGCTGTGTAATCTGGTACTCTGGTAATGTCCTCATTTAACAGATTCAAGGCCAAATCCTGTTCATACCTCCACTGGCGCAGTCCCATCATTTTTGGTGCGGCTGCTCTGGCTGAGAGCAGACCATGACGTTTTTCCCATTAATCTCATTCCCCATTCCTATTGTGTTTCATTTTACAGTGCCCTGGAAACTGGGAAACCTGTATGTCTTCAGCCATTTGATGTACAGGAAATGTAGTCGCTTAACTAATCTTTTCCCTCGACAGAGGGTGGGTGTTTTTTTGGTTTGAGTTTTTTTCGGTTTTTTTTCAGAGCTGGCCTCAAAATGTTTATGGAAACTGGTTATGGTAGAGAGGAAAAAGATTAGAGTTGGTAACTCAGCAGCCACATACATCATGCTTGATTAAAACTGTGGCCAGGCAGCTCCAGGAACAGAAGTCCTGAGTCCAAACTTTGTCTAAGGCCACTCTCCAGCTACCCTTTGAGCTAAAAGAGCAGCCTTTCTGGCTCGTCCACTAGCTGGAACGGATGCAGGCATGACTGTGCCTAAGACATCCCGTGCAGGCTGCAGCTGTACCAGGCTCACTGCAGCCATCCGCCCCTGCCTGATCCTGGAAGCTGAGCAGCCGTCAGCCAAGGGCTCCCGAGCTTGCTGGAAAAGCATTGGAGTCCAAGGCATGAAAGCCAGGCTGTTTTGGAGGAAGGACTGAAGACATTAGCCTTGCAAGCACTGGAGCTGTCACTGCTCAGTCAAGTGACCCTGGAGACAACAGGATTTCTCAACATCCACCAAAACTCCCAGGTCTGAGGACATCTCAGATCCCCCACAACTATCTCTAACCATGAAAGAGCTCAACAACTACCTTCAACCAGACAACCAACTTTTAGACATGTAAAGAGAGGTAGGATGGAGTCTGCAGGTACAGCTAGTTAGGGTGTACAGACTACTACATTGATTTGGAAGAGTGTGAGTCAAGTTGAGGATGACGTGGTGGAAGGGTGGAGATGAAGGTCTTACAGGACTCTTGCTGTGACCCCCTCCAACATCTTGCACCCCTGCATTTGAAATATGTTCTGATTTAGGAAGGTTTCAGTGGACAGTCAGACATACAGTACAAGATCTGAAAACTCTGCCCATTCTTTGAAAAGATGAGATTTTAAGAGGCAAACAAGAATGTCTTCAAGGAAGAGATGGGAAATCAGGCAATGTTGCTATTCACAGACTTTGAGACCTCAGAAAACTGTCAAGGATCTGGCAACAAATAGTGGCTTCAGGCAGAGCTAGAGCAGAGAGAATAGCTACACAAGCCAGTCACCTGGGAAAACTGCTACAGTAAAGTTTATATTGGATCAGGCTGTCCTGAGGGATTTCTGCAGGAAGATTGAAGAGGCTGCTGAAAACTCCGGAAAAAGAGTGCAAATGGTCCATAAAAATGAAGGCAAGTGGGAGGCACAATTTTTTAACTTTGGCCTAAATTTGTGCACAGGCTTTTGTTCACAGATGAAGTTCTTGTCCTGAGGAAGAATTCATCACTCTGGTACATGAATGTCGGCAGAGTTGGCACCGTTGCCAGGATGCTTATTAACTGTTCTGCTTCCTAATATGACATTTCAGCACCAAGAAAGGGTGCTCCAGCTTTCTTATGCTGCAAGAGAGGGAGATCCTTGCTCCTCTTCCTAACTGCACTGTAAATTGACTGCTTTTCACAGTGCTATTTCCCCTAAGTCTACCCTGCCAAGTTGGTCCATATTTCTCTTAAGTCCTTAACCCACTGTTGCCCATTTTGCACACACTAGCTCATTCCCAGGCTCCCATATGAAATGTTAAAATTAATTGCCCTAGAGGAAGTTCAGTGTCTTGAGGCATCATTTACACTAGACTTGCTCCCGACAGAGGGATGGTGACCAAAGGTCCATGGATCCCAGTGGGATGCAAGACCCACAGCTATGGAGAAGCTCTCCTGGAATTTCCTATCACAGGAGGGCTCAGCTTCCTTTCCCCATTCCCTTTATCCTCCCCTTGCCAAGCAGCACAGTTAGCTGGCATTTTATTGAGACCATTGCAAGAAGTGACTTCAAAGACGCGACGTCACGTGTGCCGGAGCATGCCTCCTGTCTGAGTGAGTTCCTGCCAGCCTGACATGCGGGGGGAATACTGAATTAATTCCTGATGCCGTTATATTCATCACAACGCAGAGATGTCACCCACTGGCATGAGTTTGTTGAGTCACTACAATTCCTCAGGCTCCAAAAGTGCAAGAATCATAACCATTTCCCAGCACAGACCCATGAAGGTGCTGGCTCCTGCCGAGAGATCTGTGTGCTCTGCTCAACCTCCCAATGGCTTTTCCAAGATGTTAGCACCAATGCAAGGCACAGGCAGGTCTGCCTTTCCCTCTCAGCCTACCACAGCAGGGATGGCATGGCTGTGAAAAGAAATGAGAAAGCTATGTGACAGCCCCAGGTTGTAAAAAACTTGGTTCAGAGGTGGATATCCCCCCCTCAAAAAAAAAAAAAAAGGAAGGGGGAGGAAGGAAGAAAAAAGAAATTATGGTTTGGACAAGGTTCAGGCCTTTGATGTGTGCTCCGAGTCTGGGAGCCCAAGAGACAGTTCTACATTTAGTGCCCCACTATATCTGTAATGGGCACAGACTCTGTTTTCCCTCATTGCCTCCTGGATTGCATCTGATCTTATTTCATCTACTTTTCCGTGCATGTGCTTTAATACTATATTTTTATTATTTAATATTGAGTAAAACAATGATAGGTTTTATGGACCAGTCTCAACCCTATGGACCAGTGCTCTTCATCAGAGGGAGGCAAGGACTCTTGCTGGGTCATCCATGAGTGATGCTGAGCTTCACTGGGAGGGCTGGAAGGGCAGAAACAGGAGTCAGGATGCTTCCTATGAAAATCAAAGAGCGAGGGAAAAGGACGTCTTGTTCACAGGGTGAAAATGCCCCCCTTCACCAACAAGGGGAGGGAGTTAGGGCAGCAGACCAGTTGCAGGGCTCTACAGCTCTTGCTCTATGTACTTCTGTTACTGCTGCACAAGCGGGACAACAAGGGGGGCCACAGCTGCCAGCCATTTGTCAGCAGTGTCAGGGAGATCTGTCCCTAGCTTACAAACACCATCCATGGCTCTCTGCTGTGAAGCCTGTGTATGTTAAGGAACTCAGCAACTGGAGAGCAGAAGAGGATGACAGAAAAGGGGAGGCAGGAAGGCTGTTGGTCCTGGATGAACAGACAGATGGATAATTATTGCCTTTAGAATCCTAGGGGGCAGGTAAATTGTAAGGGACGCTGTAATATGCCATAAAACAAATATCTCTTGTTGAGGCTGTGATTTGTCATAGCCAGGAGAGTTATGAATTTTAGTTCAAGAGTCGGTATTATTTTAGCTTACCCTTGAGGGTCAGGATTCACAGGCTGGAGATGGAAGTGGATGCTGTTTAAAAATGTTTCCCCACTGGTAAGTGGGTGTTTCTGTTCTTCACAGAGTGATCTGCGTGATATGCTGTTTTAGGGAGGGCATTTGGTACAAGGAACAAAATATATCACATTACAGGTGAGAATACGTGGGATCCAAAGCTTTTGATGGGTCTGAAGTAAGACAGCTCTGAAAATGCAGATAACCAGGTCAATGACAAAATGTGTTATTTCAAAGCCTTTAAGGTTTTGCTTCTGATGAGTATTTGGGTCCCCACACCTCTGCTTAGGATAGGAGAGGGGGGTTCCAAGCGAGAAATGTCAAACACAAGCAATGAGAGGAGATAATAATTTGGACCATAATGCAAGGGAGAGACTTGTCAGGGATCTCTGCACTGCAGGAGACTGGGGAGGATGGTGGCCTCAGAAAGAGGCACCAGAAGAAGCAGCTGGTTGGAGAAAAGCCAAGTGCCTTTTGACATCTCTGCTCTCTTCCCAAATTGCTACATCGCTCCAGATAAATCAAGAACAGTCTAACTCACAGGGGATGCTCTGAATTGCTGTTTATCCATTAGACCCATCCACACAAGGGCATGTTCCTCTGAGACCTGAATGAGGCACAGCTCAGCCCATAGCTAGGAGAAAGTTTCCCTTGATTTTTCTTTACCTTGAGTAACAGCTTTAGACAGTCACCCCCAGCCCAGCACCTCACAGCCTGCCTCTGCCATGCTCCAGACTGTCAGGGGATTGGATTAAGGAAACATGGCACTCAAATTTAATTCTAAAGGAGGCAGCAAATTGGTAAATCAAGCCAGGACCCCTCCCAGGGAGCAAACTCTGCCATCAAGGGGGTGAAGCCACCAAGTGTCCCTGCACATGCACATTGTCCTCTCTACCCCACTGGGGACAGAGACGTCACAGCAGCAGCTGCAAGTCACAAAGGACTTGTTCTAGAGGAAAAGCAAAGGCCAAACTACGCACACAGGTTCCCCTGCAAGAGCCAATCTTCCTGCTTGTCAGCAGTGTAACCGTCCGGAACAGTGTAATTATTCTAAATGTAATTAATAGTGATCTGGGAAGATTATAACTTTCCCTCTCTCTTTTTCTTCCCACCTCTCCTCCAAACGTTCTGGTTGTGCTTTTTTTGGCAACCCCAAAATAGTAATTTGATGCAAACTCTGGCCACAAATCCAATGGAGCTTGATGGCCTTTAAATGAGGGGAGGGGGGATAGGCAGGGGCGACTGCCCAAATAACTGTTGTTGGAGAAAGGCCATTGATGTGTTTTCATTACTCGGAAGAAGAAGAAAGCCAGAAAGAAAACAAGTGGCAGGACAGCCATTAGAAAATAACTATGAATAATTATAGAGTGGGGGTAAGGGGAAGTCCAGGGAATTACTTCAGGGATATAATCATGAGCCCACATCCAGGCCAGTTACTGGCGGCTAAGGAGGATGTATCCAAGCAGTGTTTGAGGGCCCCTCTGGTTTGGGTTCGTCCCCATCCAGTCTTGCTTGAGCCTACATCCCCATCACAGAAGCTGTTGTCCCTGGTGTCTTAGCAGGACCCCAAAACGCTACACGCATTCCTGACCTTATGGTACTCCGCAGACCTTCAGGGATGAGGCTCCATGCATGTGTCTGGGAGGGGATGGAGACAGGATATTTTCCTTTCACAATGGGGAAGCTGAGGGTCTAAGCTGCAGCCTGGCTTAGACTGATGAGGATTTTAATTGTCCTTTGAATAACACAACTGCTGTACTCATTGTGGGCATTTAATACAGGAGGCTATACCCAGGCAACCCACCAGCAGAAAACTGCAAGTAATCAAGGTGTGATAGTCAAAGGGAGGAGAAAGGAGAGTTTTCCCTGCTCAAAAGGTCTATAAATGGGAACAGCCAGTTTTTCCCATCTCCACATCCCAGAGCAGTTTGGATGTTCCTGGAAACTTCTGTGACACCTCAGCAGGTTTCTGAGCACTGTTCAGAGGCAGGCCGCAAAGGTCACATCTCCTCATCTCTAGAAAGCCTCCAAACCATCCATGCTTTCTCCTGTCAACAACGCAGCCAGACACCCACCCATTGGTCTCTCCACAAAAATTACACCTCCCTGCCCTCTGGAGAGAGGTTTTGGTGTGTTCCTGGTGGTGATATCACTTCAGACAAAAACATTTCCAGACAAGTGGAAACGTAAAAGGAAATTAAAATCTCAAATCCATCTTGGCTCATGGACAGAAGAGAAGGGAATCCAGAGTGGTTGAAAGATGAAAAAAAGAGAAAATAAAATCATCAGGTCCTAAGGGGTTATTTTCATGCCAGCTCCTCAGGCGCTATACAGAGGTTCAGGAATGAACATGCACACACGAGTGGCTTACAGGGAGCTGATGGTCACAGTCAGGAGTCAACCCTTGGAGGTAAAGCACTGCTTACCACCAGTTCATGGCAGCAGATACAGGATCACAGAGGCAAAGGGCATCCCACATCACACCCAACACACCCTGTAAGGGACCTCTGGATTCTCGGTCAACTCTAAGCACGTTTTCCACACTACATCATTATCCTAATGCTTACAGCAGAACCTGCAAAACCTTGTAGGGCAGAGAGAAGCATCCTTCTGAGTACAACTGCTTCTTCCAGGAGATACCCCTCTCCCACCACAGCAACAATCTATTGTATTCTGGGTCACGCATCACCATGGCATCCATCTGCACAGCAAGGTTTCTAAAGCTTCTTAGTCTATGCCAGAGAGACACAGCAACCCCTTGTATTTTATTGCACTACAAGGTAAATAATTAGACAATACCTCCAGAAGACAGCAGGCTGGGGCATCTGTTCAAATTTCTCAGAGACCATCTGAATTTATACTCTTCCTTTTTATTTATACCATTTTTTCTTCTGGTTATTGATGATGTTTCTCATTTGTTTTTATTAGATGCAGGTGTTTTCTGCACTTCAGCTGGGAGCACTTTCCCTTTTCAGCCAATTCTAGATCTACTTTGTGTCTCGGTCACCTTTTGACTGTGATACCGGAGAGGCAGAGAAAGGGAGAGAAAAAAAAATGAGAGAGATACTGGTTTTTGCTGCCTCAGCAGATGTGTGTTAAAGTGTTTTAGTGATTCAGCCAGTGCGTCTGCCTGAGGCCAAAGGAGAGGCATTGTCTGAATCTAAAACAATTAATAACAAAAAAAGAATGTGGGCAGCACAGAGCGGGGGAAGGTGGAGGTGGAAAGCAAGCGAATCACAGGGATATTTCCAGCTTGCAGAGCACCTCGACGAGATCTCCAACTGCTTTCAAAGACAGCCCTTCAAAGCCACCCAGTCCCCTCCGAGATACAAAAGTCACATCAGCCCTGTTGCGCAGATGGGGGGAAACTGAAGCTGCTTTTGCAACTCATTCCGGTCATCCAGAGTCTCTGGAAGAGGGCCAGCCTCCCCCCCACAGCTAAGCTGCACATCACCCGTTGCCCCAGGGAAGCATGACCCTCTAGCAGGCCCATGACCATGGCACATGTAGCCAGGAGCAGGGGAGAGTCGCAGCACCCACTTGTTGCTGGGCCCCGTACGTGTGCTGGGAGGGACACCGAGCTGCACGCTCCACACTCAGGGACCACTCTCAGGTCCTTTGAGAGCCGACAGCAATGCAATGACCTCTGCTCTGTGCTCTGCCCGGGAAGGTGCAAAAGGGAACCTCTGTTGTCTGCTCATGATGAAACATCTGTATTTTTCCCATTAGCAGAAGAAACTAATTTAATCTGTGCTCAGGCAAGAGGAATTTGTCCCCTGAGCCATTTCTGCCTCTATCATTTAAACATCCAGCACAGTCTTTAGGCTTTGGTCTTTACGAAAGATGCCAAGGACCTCCTGATGCTCAGGATCTGATGACCCTCGTTTACTGAAAACCCTCACCTTGCAAGCTGACTCAAGTGGGTCACAGGGAGATGGAGGCACCCCAGTCACCAGTCACCGCTGGAACTCTTGGCAGCCGAGCCCTGATAATGTGAAACAGAGCCAACAAAGCCCCGCAGAACACCCAGGCACTGATCTGGTGAGGGGAGACTCCATTTCTACATGTGGTTTAAAATTGATACCCCCATGAGGCATGTTAGAAAGCAAAACATTGATGCTGTCTTCACTGGAAGCATCGGTTGCTTTGTTTTTTTAATGACACAGAAAGCTGCTTGCAAAGAGATAATTTCATTCAGCCTAGCCCTTGCTGGATGTGGAAGGAAGAAGTCCTTGGAGGTGACTCTCCAATGTATCCAGTATGCCACCTAGCCCTCGCTAGCTCTACTACACCCACCAATGCAGGGCTGGCTGCTCCCGCCGGCTGGAAAGGGGCTCCCAGCATGAAGCTGTGAACACTCATTGGGGTTATCATGGCAAGTAAGAAGGCACTGTCCAAGGGAAGGACAAGTATCTTGGGAAGAAAACCCATTTTACCTCTGACACACAACCTGGTCTCCATGCAAAGTGAGATATCTTGTCAATATCTGCACCGCCTGCTGTTGTCCATCTTCCCTTTCTGCACTGCTGTCTCAGACTTGCCCAGTTGGTTCCACTTTTGCCACCTGTCATTTTTGCCTTCAAGGATGAAATATTGGCTTTTTTTTTTTTCACAACGATGCTTCAGGCACCTGATTTCACAACCGTTTGGTGGTTTTAGTACTTGCTCATGAAAAAAAAATACACATTCTCCTGTATAAGCATTATTTTGCTAATGAGTTTCAGATCAACACAAACTGGACAGTGGTTTTGGAGGGAGAATAAAAAAAAATATCTGTCATGTATCTGTGATTCAGCTCTTAATCTTTCTAGATTGTCTGAACTTGTTTGATGTTCTAAGTGCCTCCAAAACACACAGATTAGCCCAAACTGATTAAAATGTATGTTCCATCCTCTTTATCATACCCAGGAAAGTCAGTGCTTTTGCACACTACAGACAGTATCGTAATGAAGTGTGATGTATCTGAGATGTAAAGAATGGTAACTGCTTTCCAAATTTTTTTTTTTTTTTTTTTTTTTTTGCAACAGAGCCAGATGTAACACATGGAGCTTATAGCAATATAAGAAGTATATTAGAAGATGCTAATAGAAACCTTGGTTTTCTCTGAACGCTCTCTGTTCACTCCCCCAAAATAAGAAAGCATGTCTTATAACTATAAAATATGATTGTGATCTCCCTTGGAAGAGCACAAGCCAGGAGAAATGTGATCTTTGTTAGCTGCAGGCTGTCCTACAGCTCACAGCCAGCCATACGCAGCCGTTGCTTTCCCAGCGTAGTGGGAGGCTTTTGGGGTTCCGGCAAAAGATACCAAAAAGATAGCCCTTGTAAGGAGCATGGACCAGGCATTCATTTGCAACTCCATCCTGACTGCCGGGCTCAGTGGTTCAGTGTGGTAGCTCCTAGATCCCCATGGCTGAGTCTACTTTCATAATCTGGGAGAAAGCCCACCATCAGGGTACATCCCATGGCTAAAACCTTGTCATCTTCTGTTTGAGGATATGGCTCGGTTTCCAGGTGTGCTTTCATGGTGAAGATCCTCACAGCAAAGCATAGGAGTGCAATGAAGTTTGCCACTATACAACTTCACATCACTCAGATTTTGGACTCCTCGGAAAGCTCAGGAGAAAGCTCCCAATCAGACTCAAATTGCAGCAGCTTCCCCAGGGATCCCTCGCAGGATCTCTGCCCTGTGGCAATCTGGCCATGCCCAAGCCTCCTATGCCAGGGCTTGCAGCTGGGCTCGATGGAGGCAGTTCTCTACATGCCTTACCATTTTGTGTCTCGCAGGTTGGAGTGGAGTGAAACCTCCCCTCCACCCCTCTAGATGCTTTCACTGTCTTCATACCAGCTATTAACATATGGGGCACGGTGTTTCTTAAGGGGTGGAAGAGAGAATGAGGGAAGCAAATTCTCGTCTGCTCTAAACCCTCTCATAAACTGCTTCCAGATCTCCAGGTGAACAGTGCTCGATCTCTGCCTGGTGCTATTTTCTGCAAAGCACCCATTCAGGCTGGCAGCAGATTATCATAAAAATGAGTGGCAGGATGCAATTAATATGTTGTAGAAGTCATCAGTGTCAACTGGAGAATCCATTTAAAAACACTTCTAGATAAAGTCCTAGGGGGTGGCTCTTCTTAAGGGTGCCTGTTTTTTGGCAGTTAACTGTGATCTAAGCAGACACTCAGGTAGTATTAAATAAAACTTCTGGAAAACCTCTTGGTAGAAAGGAAAAAAAGTGCTTAGAAATGTGGATTTCTTGTTTGACAAGGGGGTGAGGACGAGAGAGAGTTGATCTTTACTACAGAGTCTTCATGGGGCACGAAAGCTTTAAAACAAGAAACACCTGAGGGGTGAACACAAAAAGCCTTAAGCTTGGAAATTTTGAAGAAGAAGGAGTTAATGCTTTTAAGCAACCATCCCTCCTCTTACCATAGATAAGGGTGCATTCTAGTGGCAAAATCCATGCAATGCAACTGTATAAATGACTGATCTAAAAGGAAACCTGGGGAATATGAGGCTTTGGAGGAGTGTGTGCATATGTGGAAGGGGGGGAGCTGACTTGAATCGCACCTAAACCTCACCCAGAATTGACTGATCCCTTTCAAATTCCCACTCCCCTGGCAAATAAACCCTGTGCTTGGGAGCGAGCTCCCACCCCTTGGCTCAGCCGTTCCTCCTGCTGGGTTCAGCTCGTCCTTCTGCTCCAGGTGTAACATCCCTGTGCACAGCTGCCTGGGCGGGCCACAGGGCTGCACGCTGCAATTTCGGAGATTCCCTTTGCCATGCTTCCCAGCTTCCCAGCTCCCAGCAATGAATGAGCACTGAGGAGGGAGGCAAGTGCGAAGGACCAGGGGCCTGAAGAGCTGTAACCCTTAGGAATGCAGCAGTGAAACAAAAGACAACAAACCCCAAGCTGTCCAGGACAGAGGATGATTGCAAAGCACTTTTTTTTTTTTTTTTACTTTTTTTCCTTCTCCCTCCCCACTTTGTGCAGGGCAAGAGGCAGAAGAAGAATGAGCTAAAACGTGCAAATTGTACTTCACATGGCAAAATTCCCCTTGTTTTCTGGCATGCCCTAAGCAACAGCGAACTTTTCCAAAGAGGAATCTAACACAGTTCTTACAAGCAGCCCAGCCCTCCCTCCTGCTCACTGTCCGGCTGCGTTAACCCTTGCTGTTTGGGGGTGTCAGGAGTGCACCCTGGCACTGGGCAAAGCCTCACTGCTTTCTTACTCCTCACCCAGGGTCAGAGGAGCAGCAGAGGAGAGCCTGGCATCCTGCATGCACAAAGGCTCCTTCCCAGACCAGGGTGGGTAAGAGTGGCTCCCTGGCACACATCCAGCCATCTCCCCTCCGCGATCACCTTTGGAGCTGACAGGAAGGTGCATGCACCGACTCCCCTCTCCCTGAGGATCCCCAGCTCCCCCCCTGCCCCCAGCTAACCAGGCAGCTGATGGGGGTTCCTGCACCACCAGCACAGGGGTACCGTGTGCAGGATCAGACCCTGTTCACTCAAACTCCCCCCTTCCTCCCCGAATTCAAAGCCCTGACCTCTCCCTCCCAGACTGCC
>VZRU01016594.1:106387-130776 GCA_013398155.1 Pedionomus torquatus | reverse complement strand
TTTCTAGCTACTTTTCCATCTTTCCTGCTGCTCTTCCATCCCCCCGTCCCCCCAGCTGCTTTTCCATCTTTGTGGGTGCTTTAACATCCCCCTAGCAGTTCTTCCATGTCCTCCCACCACTTTTCCCATCCTCCTTTCCATCCATGCTCCTGGTCAAACCTCCTGTTGCATCATCTCACAGCCTCCCCCACCCCCTACTTCCATCATCACCTCTGGATTGTCCCATCCCTGACAGACGGAAAGCTCTTCTTCCTCCACCTCCCAGATGCACCCGCTTAGTCACAGCTGCATCCCAGTCCTTCCCCAGTTGCATCCTTTACATCTTTCCTGTATCCCTGTCTTCATCCTCACCCTGACCCCTTTCTCTCGCCATATCCTCCAGCTGCCTCTGGGGCCTCAGCCGGCCTCTGCAGCTTGAGATACAGGGGAGGGCAGGGCACCTCCTTGCAACCATCTGCCCCATCCCCAAAAGTCCTCACCATCCCCACCCCCAGGTTTGTTGCTCAGCCTCTGGCTTTCTCCTTGCGATCGTTGCAGCTGGCTCTTCCTGGCCACCCGCTGCTGGATGCCTTTGTTGGGGAATGGGGTTTAGCCCAGGGAGGTGCAGGTGCATTAGGGACAGGGAATCTGTGAAGGAAAAAAAAAAAAAAAACTGAAAAAAAAACCCCACCATGGGGTTGCTAATAACTAGAAAGGTTAAAAGCAAGCATGAAGGCTGGAATGGTACCAGCGGTGCAAAGCCAAGCTTCTGAAATGTTTGCACCTTGCACGTGACAAAAGCACGAAAGAAAGCGCTCCTTCACTTTGGCAGGCGTTAAAACTCCCATTTCTGGATCCCACAGCCTGTGCAGGGACACTTTCCCCATTTTCTTCCAAATATATCTGTATTTCTGCCATGGCATGAAAGGGAGGCAGGGAGGATGTCTGCATGTCCAGGGGACCAGGGAACCACTTGGCAAAAGACCCAAAGCCCTCAGAAACCAGCCCCCCCTACTTTTTTTGGTCCATGAAAAAGTCATTTTTGCTTGTTAGCAAGCTTCTGCTTATACCCGCGCAACGGGAATCCGTTTCTTCTTTCTAGCACCTAATAAATCTTGATGCTTTTATTATTTTTCCTCTTTGCTGCTTGCAAGCAGTGCTTGTGTTGCTATGCTCCATCCTTCAGAGCAAAACCAAATTCTGTGTGTATAACTGCCCCCTCGCCTCCAAATGACAACAAACATCCAAACTCACCTAAAATTGGCCAGAAACAGCAAAGCTGAGCTTGCTTTTCTGGAGGGAAACTGGAAGGGGCGAGGACTGGGAGGGGACCTGTGCGGGGAGTGGAGGGTGAAGCCAGGACCTGCATTCCTGCCGTGGAGCCCAGGAAGCTGGGCAATAACCCACCGGCAGGAGCCCAGGAACCGGCAGTGGAGCTATGTGAAGTATCCCGGAGCACGTCATTCCCAGTGTTTATTTACTCTGTGCGTGTGTGTGCCCGGCCGGGGGCAGGCAGTGCGGCGGGGAGGGCAAAGCTCTGCGGCCAAAAGGCAGCAAGTGGCCGGGAGATTGGGGCCGAGGGTGCCCTGTGCAGACTGAAGGCACCCGATAAAAGTTTTGGTGCTTGGCTCCCAGCGTGAGTCTCCTTGCATTCCACACGCCTTACTCTTCCCAAGGAAACTGGTCCTTTGGCAGGTGCTTTGCAGGAAAACTTTGGCAGGTGCCCTCATCGTACCGTTGCTTTTGATTTTCCTTGGTATGGTGAGCACCCTTTGAATGAGCAAGGAGAAGGATAGGAAAGAGATTGCTGGTTGGTTGCAAAACCATCCCCCCAGCACCACCTGCACTTCCAGTTTGGACTCCTCAAGTGCCGCAGGGGGCTCTTTTTGACGGGTTTTGTTTGCAGCCGGGAGATGAGCCTGCATTGGGAAGGCTGCTGCAGGAAGCGGCAGGAGACCAGCAGGCTCCTCTTGAGATTTGTGCATTTGCAAAAAAAAGAAATAAAAAATAAATCAGGAATTCCTGAGGATGGGAGAGGGGAAAAAACTCTCTTGGCATTCGACTGGTAGCGTGTGAGAACAAAGTATATTTTCATAGGCGTGTTTCTAAGCAACAGGGCAAGGAAAGAAATGAAGTTTGACTTGAACTTGCTGGCCTCTGCCAGTTTGGCCAGCAGCGCAGGGACCGTGCGCTGGGGAAGCTGGCCTGGCCTTCCCATCTATCAATGACCAAAATTGGCCCTGAGCTGCGAACCACTGAGAAAGAATCAGCACTCTGCGAAATAAACTATGTGACAGCGGTGAGGACTAGATCAAACTGCATTTCTATCTATTTCTGCTCTTGCACTGGCTCGGTTGAAAATCACAGATGCTTTCCTCCTTATAGTCGAGGTGGAGACGCAACAAGCCATATTGCAGGAGCCCAAGCCTGGGAGGCCGGGCTTGGCTCTCCCCTAGACCAGATGTCTTGCCTGGGGATAAGATGCTCCCGGGTACTGTGCCTCAGTTTCTGCATCTCTAAGATGGGCATGGTGTTACTGAGAAGCACTGGAGCTGCTGGGCAGAATGTGCTTCTGGTTCGCTGAGAGGTTGGAAATGAAAGCAAGTGTGGAATTAAAGGGCTTTGGTAAGCCTTGTTTTAAGTAGGCAGATGCGTAGGTACTGATGGGACAGTCCCTGCAGTCCTCCCTGGCACAACAGTCAGACACTGTCCTTTACCAAAAGCCAAACATCATGCCTGTAATTGACTGTTCCTGGTAAAAAACCATGAATGAGCCTCATTTACGGCACAGGCTGCAGAATTCTCTGTTTTGGTTAGGCTTCCTTTGAAATACACCAAGTCTTTCCATTTTTCTCCCCCGAGGCTCCCACCAGACTTCCTCCTGCTGAGCCAGCAAGGTCAGCCCGAGCGCCGGGAAGCGGAGGGCACAGATTGGAGCCTGCTGCCCTAAAAAGGCTCCTGGAAAAACAAAGGTTGTCAAGTATTTCCTTCTCCTCTCTCATTCCTGCTGTCTTTCTAGAAAGCAAGCAAGACTTGGCAAGCTTCCTCACAAAACCATGAGCCAACGATAACCAGGAGGGGAAAGGGGGGAGCTGCAGAATTAGCCCTAAGAAAATTGTCTTTGCTGTGTCAGCTGGAAGTAGGCGGAGGAGGAGTGCTGCCGAGCCCGTTTCCTGCGGCTCTTGTTTGGTGCAGTCCTTTATTCCTCCTCAGCACATTTCCCCCACCCCAGCTCCTTCCACTTCTCCTTCCCGCGCTCCCCGTCTGGTGGAGCTTTGGGTGCGAGCTGTGGGGCAGGTGTGTAGCCCCACGCTGAGGGTCTGGGGTGAGGGTGAGGGCAGGGGTCGTGGGAGCGGGGCATTTGGGATACGCCGACTTGTGAGCACATGTGGCTCCAGGAGGGACCCAGCTGGTGCGAGCGGCAGGTCCTNCCATCAGGTGCCAGCAAGAAAGAGCCGGGCTTCTGCGGTGTGTGTGTACGGGGGAGGGAGGGATGGGGTGGTTCAAGCAGGAAAGGAGGGGCCTTGGCTGGAAAGATTTTTCGGCAGCCTGGTTTCTAAGGAAGGAGGGAGAATATTAAGTAGTTGATCCAAATGAAATTCCTGCCGGGTGCCAGCAGAGTTCACCAGAGAAAAGACGTGGCTCTGTGCGTGTGTGCGTGCGTACGTGCGTGCAGGAGTGATAGAGCTGGTCCCAAGCCCCAGCACAGCACTGGACCCGCTCCAGGTGGACGAAGGGAGCCCTTCCAGAGCCTGCACTGAGGCAGTGGAGAACCAGGGCTCGCCTGTAATGGGAGCCTCTGCCCTGAGGGATGCTGCAGGAAGGCTGTGTGTCTCCTCCTCACGATATTTAAGCACCAGCGTCCTGTGCCCAGATGACCACCATGGCCTTGGCGTGTCAGTGTCCTGAGTGTGCACAGCAGTGCGCGACTGGAAGTCGCTGGGTGAGATGTCCCATCAGAGTCAGAAGGGAGGGGTCAGAGAGCTCAGGCACATTCTGTGCCAGCTTTGGGACAGCCCCTGGTTTCTTTTGGTGGCATAGTTNGGATAGGAAAGAGATTGTTGGTTGGTTGCAAAACCATCCCCCCAGCACCACCTGCACTTCCAGTTTGGACTCCTCAAGTGCCGCAGGGGGCTCTTTTTGACGGGTTTTGTTTGCAGCCGGGAGATGAGCCTGCATTGGGAAGGCTGCTGCAGGAAGCGGCAGGAGACCAGCAGGCTCCTCTTGAGATTTGTGCATTTGCAAAAAAAAGAAATAAAAAATAAATCAGGAATTCCTGAGGATGGGAGAGGGGAAAAAACTCTCTTGGCATTCGACTGGTAGCGTGTGAGAACAAAGTATATTTTCATAGGCGTGTTTCTAAGCAACAGGGCAAGGAAAGAAATGAAGTTTGACTTGAACTTGCTGGCCTCTGCCAGTTTGGCCAGCAGCGCAGGGACCGTGCGCTGGGGAAGCTGGCCTGGCCTTCCCATCTATCAATGACCAAAATTGGCCCTGAGCTGCGAACCACTGAGAAAGAATCAGCACTCTGCGAAATAAACTATGTGACAGCGGTGAGGACTAGATCAAACTGCATTTCTATCTATTTCTGCTCTTGCACTGGCTCGGTTGAAAATCACAGATGCTTTCCTCCTTATAGTCGAGGTGGAGACGCAACAAGCCATATTGCAGGAGCCCAAGCCTGGGAGGCCGGGCTTGGCTCTCCCCTAGACCAGATGTCTTGCCTGGGGATAAGATGCTCCCGGGTACTGTGCCTCAGTTTCTGCATCTCTAAGATGGGCATGGTGTTACTGAGAAGCACTGGAGCTGCTGGGCAGAATGTGCTTCTGGTTCGCTGAGAGGTTGGAAATGAAAGCAAGTGTGGAATTAAAGGGCTTTGGTAAGCCTTGTTTTAAGTAGGCAGATGCGTAGGTACTGATGGGACAGTCCCTGCAGTCCTCCCTGGCACAACAGTCAGACACTGTCCTTTACCAAAAGCCAAACATCATGCCTGTAATGACTGTTCCTGGTAAAAAACCATGAATGAGCCTCATTTACGGCACAGGCTGCAGAATTCTCTGTTTTGGTTAGGCTTCCTTTGAAATACACCAAGTCTTTCCATTTTTCTCCCCCGAGGCTCCCACCAGACTTCCTCCTGCTGAGCCAGCAAGGTCAGCCCGAGCGCCGGGAAGCGGAGGGCACAGATTGGAGCCTGCTGCCCTAAAAAGGCTCCTGGAAAAACAAAGGTTGTCAAGTATTTCCTTCTCCTCTCTCATTCCTGCTGTCTTTCTAGAAAGCAAGCAAGACTTGGCAAGCTTCCTCACAAAACCATGAGCCAACGATAACCAGGAGGGGAAAGGGGGGAGCTGCAGAATTAGCCCTAAGAAAATTGTCTTTGCTGTGTCAGCTGGAAGTAGGCGGAGGAGGAGTGCTGCCGAGCCCGTTTCCTGCGGCTCTTGTTTGGTGCAGTCCTTTATTCCTCCTCAGCACATTTCCCCCACCCCAGCTCCTTCCACTTCTCCTTCCCGCGCTCCCCGTCTGGTGGAGCTTTGGGTGCGAGCTGTGGGGCAGGTGTGTAGCCCCACGCTGAGGGTCTGGGGTGAGGGTGAGGGCAGGGGTCGTGGGAGCGGGGCATTTGGGATACGCCGACTTGTGAGCACATGTGGCTCCAGGAGGGACCCAGCTGGTGCGAGCGGCAGGTCCTTTGTGCCAAGCAGCTCCTGAGCTGTCAAGGGGAAAGCTAGTAGCAACAGGCCTACAAAGCCTCGGATCCCAAACAGGAAAATATCCATTTTTCTTTNCCTGTGCCCAGATGACCACCATGGCCTTGGCGTGTCAGTGTCCTGAGTGTGCACAGCAGTGCGCGACTGGAAGTCGCTGGGTGAGATGTCCCATCAGAGTCAGAAGGGAGGGGTCAGAGAGCTCAGGCACATTTGGGACAGCCCCTGGTTTCTTTTGGTGGCATAGTTTGGCACACGTGGGTCAGGGCAAGCCGGGGAGGAAGGAAAGGAAAAGGAGCAGCGAGCGGGCAGGCGCTGCCTCGCATGGAGCACAGTGCTCTGCTTCCTCCTAACGTCCGCTGGAAGTTTTACCCACGCTGGATCCAAAGGCATCGCAAATGTAGGAGCAGCTGCAGGAGCTATGATAGCGGTAGCGGTTCCCAGTGCTCTTTACCCAAACTGGAAAGCCTGGAAGCAGCTTGGGAAGAGGGGCAGGAACCTCAGCCCCTCCAGGGTTCGTCCTCCCCTGCTCAGCGGGGCGAGCTGCTAAGGGCAGCTCGTTTCACCTGTGCTAAGTCACAGAGGAGATGAAAGGTCCCATGGCAGAGCAAACCCTGCCTGGTTTTTTACCAAGCACTTAGTAGTGCAAATTCAAGGTGGGACCTAAATAAAAGCAGAATTTGACTGGAGCACACCTGCTCCTTGCTGTGGGCTGCAGAGCAGCAGGATGCATATGCCTGAGGACGATATGCATGTGAGCATACACACGCATGTACCTGTGTTCACATGCCCACACATGCCTGCACAAACATTTAATGTGTGCAAACACACACACAGAGCATTTTTGTCTCTGGGGGCAGAACGGTTTCCAGGCAGCACACACAAACCTCTCTTAGGTGCTTATGACTGGCACATTGGTATTTTGCCGTCAAGATCAGATATTGGCATACAGACCGGCTTACTCTGTCCTCCCACTGAGAGCTGAGGAATGAGGTGCAGCAGGTGAGCATATCAAACAAGGGGAGGCAAGGAACAAGATAGAGGCAAGATATTCCTCCCAGCCAGCTGTGTGGTTCTGAACTCACCCCCCATGCTTGGTGCTGGGTTATATTTTCTGGATCAACTAATCTGTGTTAGTTAAATACCCCAAGAGAAATCCCAGTGAAGGTGCAGATAGGTTGTGGCTTGCAGAGGGCAGCTGATTCTTCTGCTGCATGGCAGGGCTGGAGGACGTGTAGGGGGCAGTGGTGCCTGGTGGCACCAGTAGAGAGGATGGCACCAGGG
The DNA here is from genome assembly GCA_013398155.1 of Pedionomus torquatus. Classification (NCBI taxonomy): domain Eukaryota; kingdom Metazoa; phylum Chordata; class Aves; order Charadriiformes; family Pedionomidae; genus Pedionomus; species Pedionomus torquatus. The sequence goes on along the minus strand of VZRU01016594.1, from coordinate 123,814 downwards.
TCACTGAGTGCACTGGGACCCTGCAAACTTCTCTTTGGCCAGGCAGCAACAATTGGCCATCAGAAAAGTGGAAAAGAAAAACTGAATCAGGAAAAGATGTAAGATTAGCTGAAATGTGGCAAGCTGAGGGCAGGAGAAGCAACCTTCAGCGTTGGGGAGGATGCAGCAGGACTTGAAGACATGGTGCATACAGAGGTCAAAGACGATCCAAAGAGTTTGGCCTGAGTGAACTCACTGGCAGCCAGCGTAATAACCACCTAGTCATTTGTAAGGAGGTTTTTTACAGGTAAAAAGAATGGTATTATCTGTTTATCTTTAGGACAGATGTAGCCAAAAGCACAGGGAGGCTCTGCTGGTGAGGATGAGGTGAAACACTGGCTCACATGCTGCAGTCCTCTTAAGACTTGGACCCCCCAGGCCCATTCAGCAAGAGCCCCCATGCTGGGTCTCCCCAGGGCAATGCACAGGGTTGCCTGAGGGTCATAGACCCCCTTAATGCTTATGTCAATCCCCTGCTCACAGTTAATCCCAGTGGAAGCCAGTGTAGTGTTGTTTGCAGAAGTTTTTGAATCTAGCTGCTTTGCTATGGGTAAATTTGCTCTTGAGGAAGCCATTTCTCCATCTGTTTTGGTGGATTTCCCGTCTGTTGTGATGTTTCCAAGACAAATGTGCTAACTGCCCGTCAGTCCATGTCTTTTAACTATCAGCTTCTGGCTGGGAGACACAACTGCCTTAAACTGTGCCTGTAGGAAGATCCAAGCCTTCTTGACTGCAGGGAGACTGGTCAACTGGCTGAACCTTGACAAAATTTATGCCTGTGGAGTCAGTGGGTGCTTCTTGTGTGTGTTTCCATAAAGCCTTGCTCTCACTATTGCCCTCCTTCTCCAGACCCCTCTGATATTCCCATATTTTTTCGTTATGCTTTCACCCTTTTGATACTGCCTCTTTCCAGGCAGAATGTGAAAATGGAGTGTCAATACCCCCCTTCCCTCCAGCAAACAGGCACATCGTTCCCTATTAGCCTGGCAGGACTTGATCCTGCAAGATGGGAGCACCTTTTCATCAGGCCCAGAGCATTATAGGCTTTCAGGCACCTAATCCCCTTCATGGGAGCCAGTTACCTCAGTCCTCGAAGGACTGTGAGGCGAGAGCCAAAGACACTGTTGGCTTCAGTAGTATTGGAAAGCTCTTAGCAGCTGCCTGCCTTGAGGGTTGTTATTGCAGTTTGGTTTGTTTGCTTGTTGGATGGACACAGCTGGCTCACTGATGGAGATAATTGTTATGTTGATGGAGATAACTGGTCTGGTTGCTATTTAAGGACAAGAAGGTAATCCTGACAGATACTTAAGGAAATGATCCCCTAGCTAAACAAGTGGGGGAGTGTATCTTTAGGGTAACTTTGTGGGTGAAGTTGGCCAATAGTCATAATTCTTTTTGTAGAAAACCAGTAGAAATATTTTCTTCTTCTAAATTCAGATGGGGTTCATTCTTGGAAGACAATTAAGTCAACAGACCCATTTATTATTCATGCTTAAGAAATCAAATGTTATGCACTGGACTAATGATGAAAATTTGGTAATTAAATAGGCCAGTGAACAACTATGGAACCTGGCTTTCACTTTTTAATTTAAAGAAGCTGCTGGAAAAGAAAAATGTTTTATTACAAAGGGCCTGCATGTCTTATACCTGCCCAGCAGTCAATTACGGTGTGGCCACAACCACATGTATGTCTCAATGCATCTTAATAATGTCTAAACACAAAGCGACATACAGTCACTTTGCTTTCACTTGTGATTCCTGCTTTTCTGAAGAAATAGCAGAAACGGGTGACATTTACCACATCGTTTCATAACCAGTCCAGTTATTTGCTTTTGTAATAGCAGAGGCGGCTTGAGGTTGCAGGAAGAACAATGAAGTGCAACAAGGGTTTTAACATTCCAGACAGGCTCTAGGCCTGTGCCAAAGGGTTATCAGTTGTCTGTCTTGGAGTTTCAGACCCCAAAATGGAGGTCTACATTTTTTGCTCCATCAAGGGACCCATCATCTTTTTTAATATTGCAAAGCATCTTCGGATCATGTTGGACCAAAGGGATTTGTTTAGTATATGCAGTGGTACAGTGCAGAGAGGGAAATGGCTAGGAGAGGCAAGAGTCATCCGTTAGGATCAAGCTTGGGCACGTTTTTCACTTATCTATATTGTCAGAGTGTGAACATCAAATTTTTGGTACCTTTTTGTGGTACTACTTAGGTGGATTGAGAGATTAAGTAATGGCCAGGCCTACTTCAGGCAAAGGCTTTCTGAGGGAAGGAGCCATTAAGAAAGTAGAAGGGAGGCCTGAGGGCAGAGGTGGAAATCTCATCACTTGGAGCTCGTAAAATTTAGGTTGGACAGTACATGTGATGATGTGTCATCTGGTGCTGACACAAAGATGAGCAATGGATGATCTCACAGATCTTTTCCATCTGGTTTAAGGCAGAGCTGTAAAAGGCAGGCTGAAGGCCTGGAGGTTGCAATCACAGCTGCACGCCTGAAATACTTGTGGTGTTGGACCAGTTCTCATCCAGCACCTGACACATCTGTCTCCATCTCCAGACTCCACCTGATGTGCCTTCGCCTCTCTCTGAGATGGCCAAAGGGTTTGGCTTTTTTGGCTCTTCCAGTTCCTGGATGCTGTTGAGGATGACAGAGACCTTCAATAACATAAGTGAGGATAGATCTTGTGATGGAGACCACCAGCCTTCAGTGGCAGCAGCCTCTCCCAGCTTCAGTTCCAGCAGGTCACTTGTTAAAAGCTACTGCTTGCGATGAAGCTAAATCAGATTTAAAACCCTGACTAAAAGGCAAAACCCACTTTCATCCATATGCAGGCCAGGGAGCTTAACATCAGCTGTTGTGGCTACATTTCCAGTAGAATATCATCCTCTTTTTTTGAATATCAACTTTAATATTAATTAAGATGTTTCCTCTTAATTGCGAATTGTTCTCAGTGTAAAATACTACAATATCCAGAGTGGTATCCCAGCTGCCAGCAACACTCTTCCTGGTTATGGTTCTCTTTCTAAGGCCTTCTTAGCACCTGGCTCTACTGTGATTTGTCATTTTTGGGTTTCGGCGATCAAAACAGTATTAACATCCTGGCAGCATCTTGCTCTCAAGTCCAGGTTTCTTGACGTCTTGTGTATATTGACACCTGCTTCCAACTGAGTTTTGGAGACAGGCCCCGCAGTCAAAGGGAACTACCTTCTTTTCCTCCCTAGTGATGTTTCCTCCACCACTGCTGCTGAGCGCTCTCCATCTGAAAAAGTGCTCCTTGTGCCCTTCTTTATCATAAAATAATGAGAGTTGATGGATGCTACTAGGCTTCTATTCCAACCTATCACAGCTCCTTCATTCTTAAAAACATAACAAGATATTTTCAGGTGATTCCTTCCCACCTGGTGGCCAGATCAGTAGTTCACATAATTTTGTTTTCATTCAGAAGGCCTGAAAATATGTTTCATTTCTAGGAAGGGTTTTCCTGTCTTTTTGCCACAGATAAACCCCATGGAGAAACTGCTGGTGAACAATTAAATTATGTTTGCCAGGAGTTACTTTAGATTTTTCTCACCTTTACTGTTAGTTAGCCAGAGACTGTCATGCAATTTTCTTCCCTGGGTGTTCCTTCTTTGCTTTTTTCTGCTCTTAGTTCCTTGGCAGCCTGGTGGGTTATTTGCCATCTTTATTATAACCAATGGAATCTGCTGCTAGGGTTTGTTGGGAAAGATACAAGACTAAGAAAGGCTGAATTATTTCATCCTTTCCAGGAAGGAAGAATATGTCTCGGTCACTATGATATTGAAAGATGATTTATTTAGATTTCTGTGGGTCATTCTTCAATTCAGCTCTCAGCTTTATCTGCAGTTTCAGCATATGGAATGGGGAACATCTGTAGCCTCCAGATGATGTGAAAGAAATATGTTTTATCTTCCTATCATCAGCGCATCAGCAACAGGAGCTTCTTGATGTAAATCTAACCCTGAAATACTTCCTTCCCCTCCACTTGCCAGTTCAGTTCCCTGGAAGATAACTTTGTTCAGGAAATGTCAGGCTGATACAAGCAGCTATCTAGAAACAGCGTGCCTGCAATTTTGCAAGATGGCGCACGTCGGCATCATTTAATTGTAATGGATGGATGCTTGTTCATCATCTTACCAGAGGGAGAAACTCTGGAAAGCTTCCCAACTCTTTTACTGGTTAGACATTTTGAGTTTCCTCTTGCATCAAAGTAATTGTTGCTAAGATCCCCACCTAATTGTTGCTAAGATCCACCACCTTCACCCAAAGTTGGTGTGTCCTGTACATGCATTGCTAGCTCCCAAGCCTCTGTTGGGAACTGGTTGTAGCCAGATTTAGGAGCTCTTTGGAGAGAAAGAGACAGGTCAAAAACAGCAGCGAGCCCCAGTCCTTGCTTGTACATCCCAGGTCAGAACCAGCGCAACCTTCCAGCTAATGCTCAAGTTTGGCTCTTCCAGCACACCACAAATGCTTGGAGCCTGCTGGTCTAACAGCTAGCAATGTGTAGGGAAGGAGCTTACACCATGGAGCTCCCCATCTCTGAAACTGCTTTTCTCCTTGCTCTAGAGAGTTGCTCTCAGGGAGTTTTATTTTGTGGCTGTGGCAAAGAAGGGCAACTCAGGAAAGTATCATTTGGCACACAGCAACAAAGATCCTTCCTTACGGTTCAAGTTCCCACAGCTATACCTCTCCCACCTCCGCAGCACTTGCTGGCACTGCGGGAAGTGGTGCTGACCTAGAGATCCATTCCTACAGATAGACCCTGTGCTTCCAGAGCAGACCAAAACATGAGCTAGTTCCCTTGATAGCTCCTTTCCCACATACTGAGCTACATTTCTCCCCCATCCAGCTCTGTATGAGGACACCAAGGTCATCAGGATGATGATCTCCCTTTCCCATGAATCCTGTGTGAACCTGGGGGCAGCCCAAGCACCTGATATTCACGCTCTGCAGGTGAGCCCTGGCTGATGCAGCAGAATCTGCATCTGCAGTTTTCTGCTGAGGAGACAAAAATCTCCCAAGAAAGAGCTGGTCTTCCAAGCTAGTTCAGCAAAGCCCAAACAGTAACTTTAAAAAAAAAAAAAAAGGCCACATTATAGCACATCCCTCAGTCATCCATCCCCACTCTCCAAGGCTCTGCAGGTATTACTGAGCTGTTCCTAAGCATCCTACCTACTGGGCCTTGGCTTAATAAGTCTGAACCTAAGGTTGAGTTCTTCCAGCCCTCTGGTTGCTTTTTCATCTCTTTTGAGTTTGTTCCCACTGATCCATATCCTTCTCTTGAAAAGCGTCTCTGCGGGACAGCAACTTTCACTATGGTCTTACAGGGATTTAAGGTACTGGGATACCCCGAAACCCTCTTCCAAAAGTTTGTGTGGCTTCTGGGCCGTGGGTTATTTGGAATCTGATCATAGGGATGGGATTGGTAGGGAATTAGGCATGGTGGGGCAGAGTGGGTGTTTTTGTGGGTGCTCCATGATGCTTTGACTGCTAAAGACTTCCTTCCACAGTCTGCAAATCACAAAGGGGCTTTGCTTCCTTCAGCAGCCATTGAGCTGTCTAATTTCCAGTGAAGGAAATAGCGTCTGGGTTTTCTTACTACTGCTCCTGTGCTTATAAAAAAAACAGTTTGGTACTGCCACCCATGAAAGCTGCACCACAGGCTGCAAGGGGACCAGACCTGAAGAACCAGTGGGATTTATCTTTCTTAACTTTAGATGTTTGGAAGCTTAAGTGAGACCATTGGAGTCACAGGAGAAGAGACTGGAGCTTCCAGAGATATGTCGTTCCACCCTAAAATCAGCACCCAAGCCAAGTGATGGGGCTGGTCACAATTTGGAGGGTGCAGCATCTCTGCAATTACTTAGAAATGGAGTTGAGCCATCCAGCAAAGCCCCAACACCTCTGTGCTAATGGATAGGCATTATTTGACTCAGATCTGCCATAAATGCTTGTTGTGTGCTGCTGGGACTTGGGGGAGGTGGGGTGGCAGTCCGAGCAGGGCTGCTGTTTTTCTGTCCATCTTGATGTGTGGTAGGTGCCTCTTCCCAGTCTCATTGCCTGCGAGCCTGCATGCTCCCTCGCCGCTCCCCACCAGACTGGCCATGCCGGCCTGCCCTTGAGTCCCCACCAAAGCACAAAAGTTCGTTGAAAGTCCAAGGCACATTGCAGCTGGCTCTCTGGCAGCCAACGCCCTGTGCTAGCCGAGGGACCCGCCGCAGCCTGCATCCCCAGCCCTGGCTGCTTCTCTTCCCGTAGGTGCCAGACGGCCTCGGGCTGGGCGGTCGCCTGAGATCATCGCCTGACTTCACCAGGGCGGTGGTCTGGAGCTGACCCCAGGCATCACACCTAAGCCAGCTCCGCTGCCCACCCCCATGGGGCTGTGACAAGGGGCTGGGGGTCATTCACCGCCATGCTGGGAGGTTATGCCTGCGACAGGAGCATGAACTATCTGTCCTTCATTAGGGTGGTTAAAGGTCCCTTCAGTCTGTGCTGATCCCGGTGGCCTCCGGGGAGTGCAGGAATGCTTTTGCTCAGTTTTGCTCTCCAGCTGCCAAAGGGCGCAAGATGCGATGACCCTCCATCCCTTCCCTGCCTGCGTTTCAGGGATGCAAACGCAGTGGCTGTCCCTGTGTGCTTACCAGGAGGGAGGGATTTTTATTTTCCCATCATGGTCACAGGTGGAAGTCCAGGCCAGGGTGGAACTTGCCTGCCCATCCCAGGAGGTTTGGGCATAGGTCAGGCATGCCCCCTCCTCTGGAGTGGGGACAAGTGGGGAGGGCAGCTGGGGGCAATGCACAGGGGGGTTTTAGCAGTCAGCAACCTGAGCACAGACTTCCCATAGAAGATCCAGTCTGAAGAAAAGTAGATACATCTCTAACATCATTTGCAAGTGCAGAAGCTGGTTTCAGGAACAGCACCGACATTCCTCTTCTCCCAGCCACAGGTAGCCCAGGGACGCTGGTTTGCATTGCCCAGCAAGAACCAGTACCATAAAGGATGGGGGAAGAAGGAGCCATTGGAGGATCCCATCCTGGCAGCAGGTACAGGGAAGAAAACAATCACTGGTTTCAGCAAGCATTGCCTCTGCCTGCATGTGCATATAAAGTTCACCAGGAAGACATGGGGCTGGGCAGATACTGGAGCTGCTGTAGATAGGAGTCTGGAGCTATTTGTGCCAGGGAGCTGTTATGAGTGAAGCTTGGAGGGAGTGTCTGGATCTGGCTCTGATTAGCATTTCGGGGTCCCGACTGATGGGAAATGCAGAAATATCTCTCCCTCTCTGCCCCACATCTCCTGTAATTTTTTTTCCCTTCTCTGTCACCAGCATCAGCTGTCTAGGTGTCTTATCCCAAATGTTGCCCCTCTCCCCAAAAAGAAAGCCATAGTGTTAAGAGATCACTCAGCCAGGTTTGGAAAATGCCGCATTGTAAGCAGTGATGGGAGAGAAACTGGGGTCCTCCAAAAAACAGCTGCTGCCAGGGCCCAAAATCACAAGGAGTCCATTGGAAAAGCAGGGTGGGGAGGGTCACTTGTGATGTCTAGCAGATGAGGATGTTCCTTTTGTGGGCATACTTGGAGGTGGTACTTCATCCTTGGGTTAAATCCTCCTGCAGTGGAGAGCAGAGACATGGTGCAGTGCTCCTCTGCTGCTGTTCAGTGAGACGCTTGCTGCTTTACAGAGCCATGTTTCAACCCTGGGTAATGTAACTCTTAATTTGCGGTCTTGCACCTTAGTACCTCTGAAGGGAGACAGGCCACTTTGTGGGCAGAGGAGGGACCTGGCAACTTCTCAAGGTCTCCACCTTTGCTGTCATTCCTCTGTTAGAAGTTTAACTGAGATCCCCGTTAAGTCTTTCCTCAATATCTTCCTGCTTAAGTGGTGTATTATGTTGTGCTCATGCTGTAAATAATAATCATGATAATAATCAAGAGGGCTGTTTAGCAAGGTTGTGCTGTGGTTGGGCTTGTCCTTCTTAGGTGCATGTGGCTTTTTGGGGCGATTTTGAACAGGACAGCGAGTCCTTTAGCAGTGAGCTGTGAATGTAACAGGCATGGATCATTAGCAGCAGTGGTCAATAGATACTTTTCCTACCTTCCTGCCAGAAACTGATGAAAACGTGTTATGAAAAGTCAAGCCTCCTGGCAATTTGGAAAAAGCTTCCTGCTTCACTGTGCATCTCCACCCTGTGGGGACCTCACACATGTCCAAAGTATGTGGAGCACAGAAGCACTGGGGCTGGGTTTTGGCCCAGGTGCGGGAAGGTGCATTGGCTTCGCTGGGCAGTGTCTGTCAAGGACAGGAGCGATTTGCATCTTCCCAGAAACTGTACCTATTATTTAGATATTCCATGTCCATTTTGTAGGGGCAGGGTGAAAGGGCTGGATATAGCTTGTGCTATGAATCTCCCTGTGGCTAGCATGGAGCATGGAGAAGACACTAAGCCCTTAGCCTTGGGGCAGAGGAGACCCCACACTCCACTACTGGTGTTTTCTGCCTGCCAGGGCTCATGGGAGCCTGCATCACTTAGGAGATCAACAGCACAGCCCTTCAGGCCTGACCTGTGTCAGGAGCATTTTCAGGTGCTTGCTACCCTTTCCCTGGGTCCTCCCTGGGCACTGTAGCACCAAGACAAAGCCATGGGGTGGCTCTGAGTTGAGTTCAGTCTCCTGCCCTGGCTGTAGCATCAACATCCCCTTGAGGTGTCTGCAGCCCAGGTCTCTCCTCCAGGATGGCCAGGCATCATCAGCTTAGCAGGCAGTGTCATTCTTCTGTGTGGCCAGCAAGCCTGGGAGCTCTGCTGAGAGGTCACCTCCTCCTGAGGAGTGGGGAGAAGGGATGGAGGTGTGAGAGCCGCCCACCTCTGCTTCCCACTGTTCCTTGGCTGGGGACATGGTGAGTAGGGTGTTCCTGCTTGTGCCTTGTGCCCATAGCTGAAATTCAGAGATGCAGCATGCTCTGCCTCTGCAAACAGCCACCAGCCTGAAACCCAATGATTGGGTTGGCAAGGAGGACGAGAGTAGGCATGAAGAGGCTGTGCAGAGGGCCAGATCCTGACAGCAAGGGAGGAGGAACTCCAGCCTCCTTCCTGAGTCTCAGACAGGCACAATTAGGGCTCATTCAGGCAAATTGGGCGTTGCTCCTGCTGGCATCTTGTCCAGAGCAGACACAGAGTGGTGCCAATGCTGCCTGCCACAAGCCAGCCCAGGGTGGCAGACGGAGGTTAACGAACAAGCTGGTGGGTGAGGACAGACAGGCGGGTGCAGGGTCTCTGGAGATGCTGAGGTGGGTGTCTGGTCCTGGCTGCAGCAGGCAACTGTAGGGTGATGTGGATGAGCCAGCCAGAAGATGAAGGAGATGGGGCATGTGGGTGCCACCTGCCTCGGCTTTGCCTTTCCCTCTTGTGTTGGCCCCAGGAAGATCCCTCACCAGCTGCCCAGAATTCATCAGGAGTTTGTGTGTCAGACAACGCTGCCCTGCAGTTTGTCAAAACTGGCTCGTTAGGATCAAATTAGTGAACAGATAGTCAGGTGCAGGAGCAGGGACTGCCCCAGCCGTGCTGCTGGAGGAAATTAGGCTAAAAGTCAGAGGGTGGAGGAAAGGGATCCCCCTCAAGGCATCCACGGGGTTCTCACTGGGAAATAAAAGATCCAAACTAGACACCCCTGCTGAGCAGTAGATGGAGGAGCTCCACCACAGCCATCCCTTGTCATATTGATACTTGAGGAGGGACCTGTGCGTGTCAGGAAAGGTGAAGGGGGTCAGTTCCAAGAGCTTTTTTGGACCTGCAAGATGAGCTGTGCTTGGGCTGGGAGCTAGGCAGCTTTCCATGCCTGCCAGCTCTCAGCTCCCTCCATAGAGCACTGGGCTCCTGTGGCTCCCATCACCCCTTCCTGAAAGGGCTCCACATTAGTCCCCAGCCTCCTGCCAGCCTCAGGAAGCAGAGAAATAAGGTGTTAACAGAGGCTGAAGCTGCTGACGATAGGAGCAGGCTGAGCTGATGCGAACACCAATTGCACCATCAGTCCAGGGGACTGGACATCCCATGCTCTTCTTCTGACTGCATCCTCAAACTGCCCTGTCCTGTTTGTTTGTTATTTGAAGTTTGCCCAGGTAGCTGTGCCTCTTGTATTTGTTGTTGCAGAGGTAATGAGCTGTGTCCCTCTTGTGTTATTGTAGGGTTGCCTGCACCACCGTGAATCCTCCCCTCCCCCTTAATTACCCTAGGGCAGCCTAGGGAGATGCCCTGGCTTTATGGTGACCAGCCCTGGCAGTCGGTGCCAGAGGGGATTCCTGGGACAGATCACAACGTGTTTTGTTGCTGTGGAAGGGCTTAGTCACTACGGATGTCTCCAGTCTCCTCTCGGACCTCAATGTCTTCCTGGCAAAGGATGCTCTTCTTACTGCAGTATCGTTTCCTGGGGGACCAGATAATTCCCAATTTAATCAATTTCTTCCCCATCCCTTGTTGTCTGTCGTTCCCTTATAATAGAGGAGGCCCAACCTCTTCAGGGCCTTTGAGTCCTGCAGCAAGACTCAAAAACTTCATGGGAGAAAATGTCAAGGGGATCCCACACTGGGGATACAAGCAAGGTGGTACAAGGAGTCACAACCATTAGGATGGGTCCAAGATGCTGACACAGCTCTGTTCATGTGGAAGGAGTTTTTTAAAAAGAGGCTGCTTTAATAAGTAAGTGGCCATAGAAAACTTTCCAGTTTTGCTGGGAGAGGGCAGGTCTGCCTTGGCAAGGAGGGAGAGGAGACTGGCAGCTGTGGCAGCCTTAGGGATCCAGCAACAAGCCTGTCCTCTTGGTCATCTCCAAGGCTACCCTGCTGGGGGTGTGTGACAGGCTGGTGCTGCCATCTGCTGCTGAGCAATGTGTCCATGCACGGTGTGCTGGGCACCCCTGGGCAGTCCGGTGGGGCAGAGTCATCCTCCTCCCTGGGGTGCATCTGGGCTCCAGGGAGCTGCTGGTCTGCAAGAAAACTCCAGTTTCCCTTGTTGGGGAGCAGTTTATCCACTTTTATTTTCATTCTGAGGCTTTTTCTTTTGTCCCAACAGTGATGTTGCAAGGAGGGGCAAAATTGGTGTCCTGCTGTCTTCACCTTAGGGTTGCACAGGGGATGAGCTGGGTTCCTGGTTTGAAGTCACAGGAGTCACCTTGCAGGGAAGGATTTCAGCTGCTCTAATGCTTTTCTTTCCCCCATGCCTGATCACCAGCCCCAGCACAAACTTGGCTTCAGCACAGGGCTACTGGGAACCTGGGACTCGGAGACCAGGAGCCTCAAGAACTTTAAACTCTGTTCAAATTTAGTCCAGAAATAACCCTTTTTCACTCCAGTGGCCATACTAAATGTCACAAGTCATCTAAGTTTAGACTGTCACCAGCTTGCTCCTATATATAACTGCTCCTGGCTGCATCCTGCTGGCACAGGTCACACTGGGGCGATCCGGGGGTCTATAGGAAGGTGACTGCCATGGACAGAGAGCTTAAACACGCTCCTGTCTTGCTGTCAGTGCTACTGGTGGCTGCTGCGGGCAGGCAGCACTGCTCGGCAGCATTACCCCAGGCTTTGCCAGCTGCTCAGTGCCAGCAGACAGGGGCCAGTTCGGTCCTGTGAGTGTGGTGGGCTGAGGACCCTTGAGATCCCTGGACTTGTGAGCCACATCGTCGGTATTGCTGTCCAAGTGTGTGCCTTGGTGGCTTTGCTGTGGGATTGACCTTGACTTTGGAGTTGTCTCATCTTTGAGCACCCTTGGCTTTTGCTCTTGGATCTGCAAAGCAGGGTGGGGTGTGAAATTGTCGCTTATCCTCTCACCATGGCTAAACAGGGATTTCTCTGCCACATTTTATGTGTTAACTGGTTCTTTCTGGGTGTGGAATAACCCTCCCACCAGTCCTTCTCCACTGACACACCACAAATGATGATAGCTGTTTGTGTAAGATCTCATCCTGACCCCCATTTCCTCCTTGCCCTTAGTTCGGTGGTCACACAAAAGCCATGCCAAGTCCCACACAGTAGGATAAAGCCAGGGCTGTAGGCAGCTGCTGGGAAAGAGATTTCTTTGGTCATTTGTTCCTGTCCTTCCTAGTGGAAAGATGTCCTCTGGGGTCAGGCAGGAGGCCCTCCATGCAAAAGCAAGCCCCAGTCAGCTCACAAAGACCTGATGGTTTGGTACCCCTTTCCTTCCAGAACGGGAGTCTCGAGAGCATGAGGAGCCAACCACATCAGAGATGACAGAGGAGACCTACCCGCCCAAGGCCTACCGGCCCAAGCACGGGCGCCTCTCCGATATGAAGGCTGAGGCCCTGAAGAAGGACCGCCGGAAGAAGCTGACCCTGGCCAAGTTCGTGGGCATGGCTGAGAACACGGCACACCCTCGTGTTGTCATCCCTGAGCTCCGGCAAGAGTTTGAGCTGGTAAGTGCCTTCACCTGCCCTCCCTGCAGTTCCCCTGGGGAGCAAGTACTGGTGGGAGGGGACAGGGGGCCTGGGGGCACTTGCAGCTGGAGGCTTGCCAAGTGATGCTGCCTTCCTCATGGCTCAGTCTTTTCCCCGCTTGCAGGGTCCCTGCCGCAGGCACATGGAGGCATCCCTGCAGGAGCTCAAGAGCAGCCAGCGGATGGTCCCCCGTGCTGTCCACCTCCCCAACTGCGACCGAAAGGGCTTCTACAAGAGGAAGCAGGTAAGAAAGAGCCCTGCAGAGGGATGTTTCCCACACAGGGAGGGTCTGCTGCCCTGAATGGGCAAGATGGAGGGTTTTCCTCTTCTGGGCTGGTGGAAAAGTTGCTGTGACCATCTTCAGGCATGTTTGTTGGTGAGTGGCCTTGCTGATGGCTCCAAGTGCCGTCTGGCCTGAGTAGAGTATCCTCAAGGAGGTGGTTTGGGAGCAGGAAAAATCAGAAAGCCCCAGGCAGAGACAGAGGGATGGAGATGTGCTGAAAGCAGAGAGCCAGAGCTAGGTCCTACCCAGAGGATTGCACTGCTGGGGTGAAAGAGGCAAAGTATAGGGCTGATCCTGATCCCCAGCATGAGGGAGGCATGTGGCAGCTGGTGGCCATATCCTGATCTTTGCCTTTGGGTGTCTCTCCAGTGCAAGCCCTCCCGAGGCCGGAAGCGTGGGTTGTGTTGGTGCGTGGACAAATACGGCATGAAGCTGCCAGGGACTGACTACCTGAGTGGAGACCTGCAGTGCCACGCATTCGACAGCAGCAACGTGGAGTGAAGTCGCATCCCCTCCTTCCACCCCATCACTACCTACCCAGGCTCCCTTCCACCCTCCCCTCTGCACCTCCCTGCGCCCCGGGACTCCGATTCCTTTCATCTCATGTAAGAAGAAAAAAAGAAAGGAAAAGAAAAAAGAGAAAGGAAGAAAAAAAAAAAAGAGAAAGGAAGGAAAAGGGAAAAAAGAGGAAGAGAAAGAAAGAAGAGAAGTAAAGAAAGGAAGGAAAAACAAAGAGAAAAGAAAAGAAAAGAAAAGAAAAGAAAAGAAAAGAAAAGAAAAGAAAAGAAAAGAAAAGAAAAGAAAAGAAAAGAAAAGAAAAGAAAAGAAAAGAAAAGAAAAGAAAAGAAAAGAAAAAAGAGACAAAAATATGAAAAGAAAGGAGAAAAACAAATCCTGAAGAAACTGAGGACTCGGAATCTACAGCAGCCTCTTGACAAGGACTCAGCAAAGAAAGGACAGAGCCAGAGACAAACCAGCTGCGGCCACTCTGCCATCCCACGTCTCTCCCAATGCCACCCGTGCACCCCCCACTGTGAGCAGAGGCCACCCCGATGTAGGAAGCTCTCCGAGTTGGTGATTTTCCAGTACGGGTTTTGGGTGGGTTAATTTTTTTCTTTTTTTTTTTTTTCCTTTTTTTTTTCGGGTTAGCCAGTCATTTTCTGAAGGGTCTCAAGAGAAAACCTTGCGGGCACCAGCGTTCCCCCTCCTCACTGCAGTCGTCCAGCATCTCCTGCCCACATCACTGGGACTCACTCAAGCTGACTTGATTTGACTTCAGTCTCAAACAACCACCCCGGATCCAGGCAGATTTCAACACGTCAGGAGGAGGAGTGGGGCTGCTGGTTTCGTGTCTGGAGATGAGCCAGGGAGGGAAGCACAGCCCCTGCAACAGCACGAATACCCCTTCAAAAATATTCGTGGACTTCAACAAGAAATCATCCAAAAGGAAAGACACCCTTCTCCATCCAGTTCCTCTTAAATGGGACATCAGAAATCTTTTTTGACAAGTGGAACTCTGGCCGTTGTCCATCCAGGTGTGGAAGCGTTTGTGCATGTGCGTGTGTGTGAGTGTGTGTGTGCACGGACGTGGCTTTTCCTCCTTGGAGAACTTTGCCTCGAAACCTGCAATCTGGAGGGCTTAACTGTAAGCAGGGTGAGAGATGCTCCTCCCTCCCAAAATAAGAATAATAGCCTGCAGGACTAAGCATGGGAGCCAAGTTACGGAGGAGCATCAGTGCCTGTGGGATCAGGGCCCTGCCGACGCTGAGGGCTGCATCCGAGCTGACACTGCAGATATTCCATCGCTGTCCAGACTAAAGCATCCCTACGTGGGGACAGGGGGATCGGGGCCAAAACTCTTCACCACCCTTTGCCGCCATGAGGAAGACCAACTATGGAGATTTTTATTTTCTTTTATTTTATTTTTTCACAGCCAAAAAAGTGGTTTGCTCCAGGGGAAAAAAAAAAAACAAACCTACACTTTGCTTTGTCTTGGATTTTTGTTAAGGCTGGTTTATAGCCTCTCCCAAGGGTAGGAAAACGCCGGTCTCCATCCTTTCCCATTGAGGATACCGCTCAGATTGCCATGGCTTGTTCCTGCCACCCTGCAGTAAAACCTTGTGACAGGCCCTTGTGTTTAACCCAGGATCCAGCTCCTTGTTGAGTGACAGCAGCTGCCACGCCACGGAGACCCACTGCCTCAGGCGTGCTGGGACAGCCCTTAGCTGCCTTCCAGACTTTTCTGTTGTTTTTATTTTTTATGTTCAATTTTGGGACTGTTGCCTTTCATTTCCCCATGACAAGGGTCTCCAGGGTGTTGGTGCTGGGAGGAGATGCTGCAGCAAAGGGAAGGATGGAAAGGAAAGTGAGCCATGGGTTCTGGGCACTGCGATCCCAGTGGGCAAACATGTACCCACTGGGGACCACATCCCACCACCACAGCCGGAGCTGGCAGCCAGCACTGCCCAAAGGACATGGCCGATATAAGGGGGAAGGTTGCTGCACCCCTGAAGCCCCTTTGAGCCAGAGCTGGTCAGGGAGGAAAGGGGGTCTGCAGCACCAGCGGGTCCCCACCAGTGGAATGGGACAAGGGGGATTTGACACTGAGGGGCACCAGCAGAGGCTCCGCTCCATCATGGACTGGGCACCGTCACAGTCTTTCACAACACAGCATTGCTGCCCTGAGCACCCCCAAGGTCCCCCACCACAAGGACACTTTTCCTGTTCGAGGGCAGGACTGGACGCCCCACAGTTTTTTCCCCTAGAGCTATTGCAGGGAAGAATTTCACTGATGGACTTCCACAGAGACCTGGTGGGGTATGTTTGGCACTGTGGGTGAGGTGTCTTCCCTTGCCAAAAAGGGACTGCCACCAGAAGCAGATCTATCCCCCCAAAAAGTCCACAGGAGCAAGATGACGCCTGTGATGCTGGAGGGGTGCACAGCTGGTGCTGGAGCCAAAGGAGTGACCCCTCTGGGCTCCTCAGGGCTGATGGAGCAGGGTTGGTTTGACCACAGTGCAGGGGCTAACAGTGTGGTGAAGGTGGGGTGAAGAATGCAGGTGGAGGAGGCACCTGTGCCAACCCCAAGGGCCACAGGTTGCCATTGTCACCACTTTCTACCATCTCATCCGCTCACCGATCCCCGTGCAAAACCTCCTGACTGTAATAGGCCAGTACCACCTTCCCCAGGACCCACTCTTCCTTCTCTCTCCCTCTTTCTTGCTTTTCTTTTGTTCATTTGTTTGTTTTGTTGTTTGATTTCCCAAAACTTGAAAGCCTTTGGCTGCAGAGAAAGGAGACATGCTTCCAGGGCGGGATGGGAGTGGGCAGAGGGATGGCAGCTCCTCATGGACCTTGTCTTTTGGATTTGATGCTTTTGCAGGGTGAGGGTCAGCTCACAGCGCCCAGTGGTGGTCTCGTGACCTGGCCACCACTGTGACACTGAGAGGGGGACACGGGGTGCCTCCCTGACCTCCACTTACAAAGGAAGCCTCAGTCACAGTCCTGGGAGCCCAGAGCTCCCAAATCAACCCTGCACAGCCTCCCTTCCCCCTGCACGTCCTGCGCTGGGATGACACTGCTTGTGCTGTCCCCACCAGCCTGGGGGAAAGAGGAGGAGGAGGAGGACGTGCTGCTCTCATCCCCTCACCCAAACCACCTCAGCTCCCAAGACAGGGCACTAAGCGACACACACCCCCACCCCCTCCCACAGCCACCTGCTCCCTTGAGGATACCCATCAGGACGAGGCTGTTTGCAGGCTGCACTAATATTTAGGACCGGGGTTGGGCTGGGGGTGAGAGCAGCTTCAGGAGGGGTTGGCTACCCCTCAGGGTGACAATGACAAGGTGCTCCCAGGCTCATCACCCGGCAGCACTCCTTTGCATTTGAGGTGAGAAAACCAAAAGGTGGGCAGTGGGAGGGGGTTGAAGCACATGGAGATGTGCTGGCAATTTGTGCATCCGGGGGGGAGGCATGAGGCTCAGAGGGGTCTCCAGTCACGGTGTTTGCACTGAGCCTGTGCCAGTATCTGGGATGTGAGCTAGGAAGGAGAGGACAAGGATGGCGCAGGGGTCAGGACACCACATCTCCCCGGGGAGCAGCACTCAGCGGCTGGGCTACCCCTCGTCTGTACTGCAGTGGACCTCGAAAACCACTAGTACAAGAGCATTTTGCACTATTTCTCTGCTCTCTCCCTCCACCCCTTCTCTTTTTTGCTCCCCCTTCCCCATGAAAACTCTTTTTTGTTGTTGTTGTTGGGGCTTGGGATTTTTGTTGTTGTTGTTGATGATTTATTTTTTTTTCCCGAACGGAGCATTGTATATTTAACGACTGACAGTTCACCTCGCTTCCAGACCGCTGTCCTGGCGCTGGCTAGGAGCCCTGCCTACTGTGCCCCCCTCCCCAGCCCTGCCAGCCCCCTGCCACTGCCACTGGGACAGATGTCACCGCGCACGTTACCCACCGTTGTAACACAGTTGTTTAAACACACAGATTCCGAGTTTCCTGCCTGGTTTTTTTATCTTTAAGCAATACTCACTACACATTTTACGGTAGCTTTTTATAGCTTTACATACATACGGTAGCTCTGTTGTTTCATTTTGTTTTGTTTTTGTTGTTTGTTTTTTTTTTTTTCCAGTAAACAAG
>VZRU01016594.1:36572-101386 GCA_013398155.1 Pedionomus torquatus | reverse complement strand
TTTTACAGTCTTTGGGCTCGGGGAAGGGAGGGAAAAGGGGGGAAAGGGTGGGGTGGGTTTTTTTTTTTTTTTCCTTTGTTTTTTGTCCCAGTCCCACCCATTGCAAGGGGGTTTCTCCCCTGGGATGTGTTGGGAGCACATGGCACTCTGTGCTGGAGGGTGCAGGAAGATGCCACAAAGCAGAAGGGAGAGCAGGGCTGCGGAGCGAGGAGCAAAAAAGACCGGTTCTCTGGCTTACATTGGGTGAAAGACTATAGGAAAGCAGTCCCTTCTCCTTGCAAACACCCCGCCGCCCTTCTCCTCCCGTTATCCCTCCCCAGGAGCCAGGCAGCAGGGAAGGAGGGCAGCACGCAGGACCCAACCCCAGTCTCTTCCAGAGCCTAAAGAGACGCGCTGAAACCCATGTAAAATCCAGCACTGGGGCCATGGTGAGCCACCTCCAGCAAGCAGGATCACGTCCATCTACTGGCTCCGCAGGGCATGTCCTCCCCGGTCCTCCTGCTCGTGGGCTGTGTAGAAGAGGTGGCACTCGGGGTCCCCACGGATGGTGGGTGCGCCCTGGATGACCTTCCCATGGATGGGGTCCACACACCAGCACTCGCCACGCTGCCCGTTCACCGACATCTTGCACTACACAGAGAAGGGCAGGGCAGGTATCAGCTAAGGAAACAAAGGAACAAAACCCCCTTCCCAGTCCCACCAGCCCAAAGCCAGGAACCAAAAAGTTTATTTTAATGAACCACAATGACAATTGTCCCCGAGATGCAACACCCTCTATCACTTGTGGATGAATGCACTCAAAGAGTCAAAAAATCCCTGGGGGAAGAGAGGTAAGACACACTGACAGAGGGGCTGCATAAGCTTCATTTTGCTTGCAAATTAGGCTACACAAACTAAATTTAGATTGGATTTTAGGAAAAATACCTACACCTAAAGGGTTATCAAGCACTGGAACAGGATGCCCAAAAGAAGTGGTGGAATCCTCAACCCTGAAGGTATTTAAAAGATGGGTAGACGTGGTGCTTAGCAACATGGTTTAGTGATGGTTTTCATCAGTGTTAGGTTGATAGTTGGACTCCATGATCTGAAAAGACCCTTCTAGCCTAAGTAATTCTGTGATTCTAAATGTAATAGCAAGACCCCCATAGCCAGATCCAAACATGTTTCCAAACAGGGTCTCGCTCTGTCCCAGCACAGAGGTAAGGACCATGGTGCATCTGGGCCTAGACTCTGCCCTCCTGTGTTAGAGACAAGTTTCTTGCCCTAATGGTTATCTCATCTGCCTCTTGCCCTGGCAGGACTGCACGCACTTTGAACCTGATGCTCATACCTCCAGCCCCACCAGATGCATCTCTGAATAGGGCTTAGTAGCAGATACAGAGGTTACTCCAGCAGGCTGGGCTCTTCGTGCACTCTGTAAAGCTGAATTCAAGCCATGTTTTGCACCTGGACTGAGGTCAAAATGTAGCCTTGTTCAGGGGAATAAAAACATGGAAAAAAAGTCTCCCCAGAAGGAGAGTGCCTGGATGCACTCTCCACCCAAGTGCTGGCCCCACAGGAGGTGGCAGCAACTGGGCATGCTTTTGTTGGCATCCCACTTACAGAAAATGAGAAGGAGCTGATGCTCAGCTCTGGAAACCCTGAAGGAGGGAAATGGGAATCATGGTATTATTTTGCATTTGCTTTTTTTTCCCTTAGGCAGGACAGGGTTGGGGGGAGAAGATAAAGCAATTTTTGTCCCCTCTATTTTCTGCAGCAGTGACCATGGTGTAACCCATCTGTGCAGTTTCCCGGGCACGAGGAACAGCAGAAACTGTCTTGGTTTTGCAGCACAGAACGCATCACTGCATTGTCCAGGCTCAGTTCCCAGACACAGCTCATCTCCTTACAGGGAATTTACTGGTTCTGCTCCATGCACCCCTTCTACATGTGCCCATGCTGGAGGATGCAGAGAGGCTCTGGGGTTCCTCATGGGGAGGCAGAGGGTGGGCATCCAGTCAGAACAGGGAAGAGAGAAGGGACAGATGGAAATTATCTCAAAGCATTCTACTTTTTAAAATGCTTTTTTAGTTTTTTAATGCTCCACATCAAGGGGTAGAAGTAGGCCTGAGAAAAAAGCTTAACCACGCAAACAGTGGGTTTTCTGGGGTCCCCTCCAAGGGCTTAGTTACACACAGCTGTATGGGGGGGCTCATATCCTGGTACTATTCACATGTGGCTGCCAGCAACCCTTGGACAAGCTGGTGGTTTGCTGCCCAAGAGGTTTTTCCTGGCATTTTTTTCTCCATGCCTCAGCTGCTGACACCTGCTGGTTTTGCATAAATGAAGCCAAGGAGTCAAAATTCAGACACACATTAAGTCATTTGAATCCTTTTGAGTCCCATAAATACTTTCAGAAGCATGCTGCACCCCAGCCCCCACCTCGCCTGGAAGGAATCTCTCCTGGAGCTGTGGGACCAGCCTCAATTTGTGGAGGAAAACCAGTAAAGTGCACTTTCCTGACCCCAAGAGAAGTGCTTTCTGCTTTGTCTGCAGGACTGGCTAGCATTCAGCCCCTCTTTGCTTTTCCCCTGCAGTGGGGCCCAGCCAGGACAAGACTTGGCTCAAAACACATGAAAATAGACCTGGACAGATAAGCAGCTCTCTTGGGGAAGAAGGGGCTCTGAACTAAACAGATTCTCCATCCCTGGGCTGCCCGCAGCCACGTGTGGATGTGGGTCTCACATCTCCACTTGCTAGCCTGCAGCTGCAAATGCACCTGGGTGTTACTAAACCTGTCCACACTGTCTGTGATATTTGCCATTTACACCACATCTCGCACCGTGTGTGGAACGTCACCCCAGCCCTGAGCTGCTGCATGTCCCTCCTGGCTGCACATGAGGGGATGTGTGTTAAACCAAAGGCCGCTGCTGGGAGTGCAGCCAGCCCTGGGGCTCTGGGTCTCCCCACTTGCCTGTTTGAGATTGTACAAGCCATGCTTGTCGCAGTTGGGGATGTGGAGGGAGTAGAGGTGCTCCAGGGGACCTCGCTCATCCGGCAGCCGCATAGTGGAGATGCGTTCCAGGACCTGATCCAGCTCCTGCTGACAAGGAGTCTGAAGAAAGCAGAAAACAAACGAAACCATCAGGGCAATGGTACAATTCATAGTATCAACACTTTGGACAAGAGAAACACCAGCAAGGATGAACACCTGTGTGCACCTCCTCAGGACACAGGTTTGCCACTGGGGCCTTCTGCTGTCTGCACCTGCAGGGACCCAAAGGCATGTCAGCACATGCCGAGGTGGAGAGACCACACGTCTCCCATGTGCCTCATGTGCCCAAGAGCCAACATGACACCAGGTCACAGGCCCTGGAGGCACAGAGGAGGAGGAGACACCTCAGAAATGTGTCTCACTGGTGGTGACAAGTGATGTGAAGCAGGACTAATCCAGACAGACCAGGAGGGTTTCCATAAGCATAGCCTAGATCCCACACCTGTGATGCAGTTTTGGCCCAGAAGTGCAACTCAAAGCATGTAAGACCCCATGAGAGTGGAGGGGAAGCCCCAAGAACAAGAGCACCCAGCAAAGCCAGCCTCTGGAGGCATCCCTCTTGCTCCACAACAGCCCCAAGCCAGGGCTCCTGGCCAAGGCAGCCTGGTTGGATTACGCCTGATGTGAGCCAAACTAAGTCCACACCTCTCTGCTTTTATAGTTGCTGGGTTGTTGGTTGTTTCTTTTTTCCAAAAGAGCCTCGGCAGTGTGGGAGCCCTCTCAGCCAATGGTGCCTGCACATTATTTTGAACCTCTGCTTTGCCTATTCTTTGGGGGGATGGTGGTGAGGGCTCTTTTAAAGCCCCTTTCTGTCCCTGAAGTCCCTAGATATAAATACCCTATCTGTTTTATACAGATATTTATTACGGAACTTTTGGGGTGGTTCTCCATCCCCATCTCATCTAGTTGCTTTGACCAAGCTGCCCACTAGAGGGAAACCACAGCCAAAGACTGCAGGGCAGAGGGAGGGGAACAGGGAAGAAAGGGACAGGGACAACTCCAGGCACTCTTCATGATATGGGACAGCCCCACAGGACTTCTTCGGGGGCTCTGGACCNACCCTACAACCTCCAAAATCCCCTTGGGCCACCCCTGGCACTTGCTTAGGGAAAAGGTGTGAGGAAGCTGGTCCACGGGCAAAGGGCACACTCACACCCCTGTGGAGGTAAGTGTTGAGCCAGCAGGACCCCCCTTCTCCAGCTCTGCTGTCAGGAGGTGAAGCTGCAATGAAAATAACACCTCCTCACCAGCACATCAAAGTTCATCAGATGGTGCGTTTGGCCTCAACTTCAGGCCAAAAGAAACGTTTGCTGTTCCTTTTTATTCTTTCCCCCCCTTTTTTCTTTCTTTTCTTTTCTTTTTTTTTTTTTTAAGATCATTTGTTACAAATGTCACTAAGGCTTTTGCATTCAGCATTTGCCCAGTGAGCCTACAGCTGCCTCCATTAGCTCCCCACAAACCCCTGCCCTCTCACCCTGCCTGTCGACAGCCGTGACTTCTTTGAGTCCTCGTGGTTGTGATGGGGCTTGCCGACTTTGCCCATCTGCCGCTGCTGCTCGTTCACCTTCTCCATCATAACCGCCAGCTCCTTCATGCCTGTCTTCACAGGCTTCCTCCCACCGCCTCCGCTCAGGATCCCCGTGGTGCCATCCACATGGTTCTCGGCAAGGATGCTCTCAGACCGGTCATCACCATTATCTGCAGGAGACAGGGCAGACAAGGCAAGAGTGAAGCTCAGTCAGGCACTCCCTCACGTGTTCATCCCATCCTGGATCACTTTCAAGCACGGCTGGTTACCAGGCCATAAAAATCTTTGCATGCAAAAATTTTAAATTGCATTAGCCCTTTCATCTGGAAGGTGAGAATAGATTCTTTCATTCTGGAGTTATTACCACACGAAAAGACAGTTTAGAGAGCAGGGGAAATCACTGCTGGAGAAGTTCTTTCTGGTTTTTCTTTGACCTTCTAAATTACTTCCCGAAGAATGTAATTTTCCCATCAGAAGTCCAGTTGGCTTAAGGATGCCAAGTGCACTTCGGCTCCAAAACTTAAAACCACAATGATTAGCAACAATACCTTGAGTCCATCTATCATCCCCTAGAGTATCTCCAGGAATACTTACTCAATATTAATGTGCTAAAATAAACTCTCAAGCCTGCTTTAAAAAATGCCTTGCCTCTGTTTTACGGCCATCCTAATTTCCCTCAGAGATCCTGCCATTGCAGTGATCATCCTTGCTGTATCATCTTTCACATCATTTGTCATACAGTGCATTACTCATTTATCTTCTACCTACTTCTGCACTTGGCCACTTCTGCTGACTGTGGAACAGCCCCACGTGTCCTGGGCCCAACTCTGCCACTGCTGCAAGCCACAAAACCCCCAGCTACTTCAGCCATTTCAAAATCAGTTAGTAGAACTCTGGGAATAAGTAATGGACTTTTTTCCACCTCCTCCACTCTCTGCTTTGTGCATTGTCCCAGTTCACTGGGTGCTCTTTCTGAGAGCAATCCTCGCCAAAGCGGGGCATGATGGTTGCAATCCTGCAGACTCCAGTCCCCTTGGACTTTACAGTGGTGATGAGGACAGATCTCAGTTCTTCCTGCTTGCTCCAGAAGGTGACAGCTGACACCTCCTTGGTGCCTGGTCTGATCCAGCTGAGCAAGCACGTTTAACTGCAGCTGGATCTAACATTGAAGCTGGCCCTGCTTTAAGCAGGGGCTTGGACCTAGACGTCCAGAGGTCCTTTCCGGTCCAAATTATGATTCAGCCCATGCACACACATCACCTCTCACCACAATTACCCAGGCTAAGTATGTCTCTGAAGACAGGAGCTCCTCAGCATTTCCACAGGCCCCACACCAGTGACAAACCAAGCCATTCTGGTCCTTACAGTGGTGACAAACATGAAATGTCTTTTAGCACATGCCAAGAAGGAACTACAGCACCCAGGCTCCCAACATCAGCATTCTCTCCGGCACCTGCAATTTCAGCTTTCTAGCACTCCAGAACTCAGGCACTTATATAGAAGTAAAGAAATCACATCAAACTGTGCACAACAGAGGGCAAACGATGCTTTAGGTCATGTCACAATGCTTAATTTATGTATCTCTTCTGATTCTTGGAAGACCAAACACACAGACCATTTACAGATTTTAATGCTTCCATTTTTTTCAGAAGCTGCATCGTGATGTTTTGTCAAAGCAGAGCTCTACTGTCGTGACAGAGAGTGAAAAATCATAATAGCAAGTGTTTTATTTCTGCCACAGCTTTCCAAGCTCTTTTTAGGTGTGACAGCCCCAGGCTCAACAGGGAAAAATGCAAGAAGAGTTTTGTCTGAACTTAATCAGCAAATGTCTGCAGACTGATGGCAAGAAAACAGCCCAAGTGAGCAGGATCAAAGAGCCAGCCCAGCCCAGCATGCCATCCACAAGGAACCAGTAGCAGATGCTTGGGGACACATCTCAGAAGGACCATTCCCAATTTGTACAGCAGTAAAAGCACTGTCATGGCTGAAGGCTACATCTGACCCAGAGGATTAAAAAGCCACCAAAAGGCCCATCCCTCAGTGGATTTATCCAGTACACTTTTGAACTTCCTCACCATTTTGGCCTCAGCACTCCCGATACTGGGATCATCCCACTTCCCAGAAATACTAAATGCATTTGGTCTGCAGGTTTTTAGCTGCTTAGGTAGCAACTGAAAAGCAAACATGGGGCAAAACCAATCTGGCAAGGACCATGACTTTCCTCAATACCGGTTCCAGATGAGAACTGGGACCAGGTTTGATAGCCAGATGGGCAAGCTCAAAGTCTGGGCTGCTGCCTGGCGATTGCTGTCTGGCTGTCATCCTAGGAGTCGGACAAGGAATATTTTGAGCAGGAATCTTCTGTTTATACACCAGTCTCCCCGTTAATTAGAAACACATAGTGAGAAGAGAGAGGCCATGAGGCCGCCCTTCAGACAGGATCAAATGAAAAAGCACCGTGCAAGAGACTGGCAAGGCTGGCCAGGCTCTGATCCTCAATGAGCTGCTTAGGAGGATTTTAGCCTTTCAACAGTCTTTTGTGCTCCTCTCACTGGTGTCCCACCAAGCTGTCAACAGCAGAAGAACAAGCGCAGCAGCAGGGCAGCATCTCAGACACTTTGCAGTCCCCTGCTTCATTCAGAAAACCAACAGTACAAACTGACAGAAAAGCAGCAAACTGGAAGCGGTGCCTTCCCCCATCGATTCTCACTCCTTCCTTCCTCCAACTAAAATATATAGACATCTGCCCAAATAAGCACTGTGCTAGTAAATGAAGGCGAGCTGGTAAGCCTCTTGTCGGCTGATTCATTCACAAAACCTGCTTCTGATAATATTTTTGCTCATTTTTCTCACTTTCCAATGCTAACAAATGTCAGCCCAAAGAAAACCACCGATGGGAGCAGAGTGTGCAAGCCCATGTGCATGAGCACACCCAGGGGCAGGATAGATTGGTCTTGGCTCCCTGGGTACCATCACAGGAACAAGGCTAGGGCAGAGGCCAGGAAGGTCTAGCTGCTATCAATGGCAAACTCTCCACTGAGGGCGAGCCAGCCACAGTGAGCTGTACCCTCACCCTGCTTCTGAGCTGGATTGATTCACGTGGCACTGATGCCAGAGCCCCATCACAGCTTTTCCCCTCCCAAACTCGGTGCTGCTCTTAAGATGAGCTCTCCTGACCTGGGGCTTGCAGAGATGGCTCCATCCCTGGTGAAAGCAGAGAGGACAGAATAATTTGGCCTCACGTGCAAAGTACCAGCATTTCCTTCACAAATGAGCTGCATACGCAGGAGGAGGCTGAGCATCAGGTGTGATGGACCACATTTCAAAGAGCAAATGGGCCAGGTAACAATGACAAGATTGGAGGCATCAAGCCTCGAGGCTGGGAGAACACAGAGCATGCCATGAGCCAAACAACGCCCTTTACAGCCAGATAATGCTTTTTAACACTGCCCAAAAGAATTAAATTGTGCATGCTTGCTTATGACTACCCATGAACCAATTTAGCCACCCAATCAACCCTACCAGCATGGGATGGGCAGGTATGCAGTTGCCTCAGATATACAACCCTAATCCGTTCGTCATCCTGGCAAACGCCCTTTTGCTGACCAATTTCAATTCACGCTAAATATATCTGTGAACAGAGTGGTGCCAAACTCCAAAACAATTAAGTTTTATAGTTCTTCCATTTTCCTATGGCATGTGGAAAACATCTCCTGTGCTATTTTGGATCAAAAGGTAGAGCACTTTGTGCAGGGTGGGACAAGTGTGGCAGGAATCAAAGCAGATAGATGAAGTTCTCCCAAATACTGATGTGGAGCCCATGAAACACCTCTCTCCATGCCAAGAAAATAATTTCTTTATGGCCTTTTTCAAGGAAAAATCCCATTGGCTTCAATGGGGCGAGGACTTGGCTGAGGTGAGAGTGTGTTCAAATGGCCATCAGCTAACATCTGTAGGGAGCTGCACAGTCTCGCCAACAGTTTCGAAAGCGGCTACCAATTTCCAGCACTGAAATTTTTGAGAACCTGGTTTGAGACCTCTAGGCACCTCTGCTGAGACAGCTGAGAAACAGAGGGGATTGAAAACAACCTGCCGCTTCCAGAGCTACAAGAGGAAAAAAGCTCCACACAAAAAAGGGCAGCTGCCTGGAGTTAAAAATACATCTTTATCCCTTTGAAGAACCCCAAAGCATATCTGGGCTGTGGGACAGGATCGAGCCAGTAGCACTCACTTAGCACGAGAAGGCCAGCCTGTATCAGAGGGAACATGCACCATGCCAAGGACCGCAGCCGCCCTCTCTAGCACTGCTCTCTCTCTGCACTCATTTTCCTTCGACGACAGCTTGCCCACAGGGTTTCACATGTGTTTGCTTATCTGTTCCAGGGTGTTTACATATTGTTTGAGTGCTGATTAAGGTCCCAGACCCACAGAAAGTTTCACCCAAGTGGCATTCAACAACCTGCCTGGAGCCCTGATAGACTCAGGTCCTGGCTGTGTCCTAGGCTGGACGGGGCTTTCATCTCCCTTCTGCATCAACCGCAGCCTCTGTTGGCCAGCATTTCCTCTCTGAAGACATCAAAGTGTTTTGCAGTTCATTAATTACCCTGGAGAGAGAGGCGTTCATCCTGAGTTGCACACGGTAAAAAACAAAGGCATGGAAAAATATCGAGAGCATTGTCCAAAGGGCAGGGAATCGATGAGCAAACCCAGGAGCCTGCATTCCTGCCCTGGCACCACACCATGCACAGGAGTGAGAGGGGGCTGAGGGAAGGCAGCATCCAGAAAGTGATTTTTCACCCAGTGCTGTGGGTCTATCTAGTTTTTTTCTTCTCCTCCAGCACTTACAACCTCTTGCGGCTGTAAGTTCAATCATTGCAGGATGATTTAAATGTCTGTTTTGGGTTCTGCTTGCCTCTTTTTAATTTAAGGAGCAGAGCTGCCTGTCTCAGGCTGCCAGGAGCCCAGCACTTGTCCTTCACAGCCTGAGACCCGACAGGGCCTTTAAACCTGACCTTTAACATTCACAACAGCTATGGCCAGAGAATTGCAGGAAGGTGGAGAAGGAGCAGACAAATCCTGATCACAGCCCTGGTGACCTCTGCCTCATCAGTCTGCAAAGTATTTCTAGAAGAGCCCTGGGCAAAGGTTCCTGTGCAATTGCTCTGGTGTGGGTGTTGTTGACCTGGAGCTCGGATACCTCAAATAACGTTTGCCAGTAGGGATTATACTGGCGTTGCAATTTCCTCACAGTAGGAGCTGCCAAGAACAAAGTCCCCCCCAGGCCCTCTGGCCCATCCTACCCCAAAAAGGACCCAGAGTTTGCTGATTACCACTGCCAAACTGTGAAGCACTGAGCCACAGCACAGCATCCCTCTCAGCTGGCAATGCAGGGGCATTGGTACATGGTCTGGACCCCAGCACAATCAAGCCAGGCTACATGCAGCTCTCCAGAGGCAGACAAAACCGAAGCAGCTCGTCGAGTCTCACTCTATGCACAAACACAGAAAAAAATCATGACTGGGAAATGCCACAGCAAGAGTACAAGCAATGGACCTTGTAGGAGAGGTGGTGGTGGGAGATGTAAAGCAGAGAAGCAGCCTCCCTGCCCTAGGACATCTCTCACAGAAGCCAATGTGGATGCTCAGTGGAGGTGCAGAAGGAAGGACACAATTACAGAGCAATCTCTCCCCAGCTCTCCTCGTGGCAATCAGCAGTTCAGGAGCCAAAGGCTGCATTTAGATTGGGTTTAATAGCTGGTCTAATTGACTGGCCTAACTGGGGAGGAACCTTTCTGGATTCAACTACAGGGACCCCCCCATACCTCTCCTGGACCCCTCTCACCAGCCAGCAGCCTGTTCTGCTTAGCCTCATCTGGGTCTGCACAGGCGACACATGGATGTTTAAGCACTTCATTTGGTTGCAGAGGACACAGCTGGCATTCCCGGGCAGCCCAGGGGTATCTGTGCCATCCAGCTTTTGGGGGGGGCTGGCAGGAAGGCTGGTCTCCTAAACCTCTCACAACCATGGGCTCTCATGAGACACACAGCTAGAGATCAGCACAGAGCATCTCTCCATCTGCCAAGGAGCTCCTCAGGGCAGGTTCTTGGGATCTTCTGCCTGTCTGCACTCCCCAGGGTTATTTCATCACACCAACTTCATCAGTAACAGTGAGGCAGTTATACACCACAGCCAGAAAATTCCTGCATTAGTCTCCAAGAACTTGTTTTACCTCTGTGATAAGCTGTCCACAAAGCATTCAGATCCCCTGGGGCCAAGAGCCCTGGGGCTCTGCAAACACCCTTTATTTTTGCTGTGAAATCTTTTCAGCCCATCTCTACCAGCAGGGAGGGCAGGACTGGGGAGGGAACGGCATGTTCTGGCCAGGGGTTGCTTTGCAAGCTCCTCTCTCAGCCCTGAGTGGCTGGCACTGAGAGGTGATCCAAGGGGCACCCAGTGCCTTCCTTTGGCTTGTGCATCCTGCAGGAAATGCTTTATGCTCCTCCAAAGTGCCGGGGACAGGACTTGGGGCAGCACAGCTTTCAGCAGCACGCTTCGCTCTCTTTTCTCTGCCCATTCCTGGCAGCTGGAGACAGCAGCTTTCCTGCCTCCATCCTCCTAGGTGCAGAGCCAGAGAAAAATCTCTTACCCACTGCACAGTGCCCTGTAGTTGTGCCTGTGCACTTGCACATCAACTCCTCTGCTCCCTGCAGCAAGCACAGAAGTGATACAGAAGTGGAGCTGATGTCAGATGAGAGAAGAGGGACAGAGATGTGCGTCCCCCTGGGCTTTACTTCAAACAGTCTCATTAAAAAAAAAAACAAAAAAAAAAAACAAAAAAAAACCCATAATGTTTGAAGACTGGTTTCCCAAGGATACAGGACTTGTGCAATAACACAGCCTGCCTCTATGTGTTTCTGCATGTGCATGTGTTTGCATGACTGCCTGTCTCCCTATTAGTCCTCCTCCCCCTCCACCTCCTAATATATCTACAAACATGTCAGCAAATGCCAACTACATCTCAAACAGGAACAAAATTCTCAAAAATAGTAAGTTTCCACCATTTCATGGAAATGTGCAGCCAGGCTGAAGAAAGATAAAATAGCAGGGTTTGTTTTGTTAGCTTTCTTTCCAAACGATTCGACTGATGGACCACGTAGCACACCACCAGCCCACTCTGTGTGGGCCCAGGAGAGGACAAACCACCGCTGGGGAAGGTCCGCTCCAGCTCTCCTCCTGCCAACAGCAAGCCTGCAAGTGCTGTTTGCAACATCCTGCTCCCTCCTGAGCCACCCGTTCACTGCATGTCAAGGACAAGGGCAAACACTGTTCAGGTCCCTCAAAAATGCAGGGGGACACTTCAAGTCAACCCAACTTCCACTTGCAATTCTGCTTTTCTTTCACTCATTTCTTTCCCCAAACATGGGGCTCCTCAGCATCCCAAGGTGCACCTACTACAGCAGAGACTCTCTGGACCTACCTAAAAGCTGAGGAGCCAGAGGGTCTCATCTTGTTGCTGGATGACAGTGGTTATGAGCAGGTGCTTAACTTCGATGTGTGTGAAGGCAGCTTGCTCAGGGGAAAGACCTTAACGTGTTTGGAAGGTTTTGCTGAATGAGGCTTTCCGAGCTCCCTGCCACCACAAAAGCATTCCCCCTTGTTAGTGAACCGTATCTCAGCCCTTTCAACACACTTCTCTGATTAGCCCTCCACAAAGCTGCAACCTTCCCAGCAGAACCAAATAAATTAACTTGAAAACACTTCCAAGCTTAAATTAATTGCACTGCAGCTTCCCGATTTGACCTTGACCCCGTCTGTAAAATCCCCAGAGTAGCTGCTACTCAGTCATTAGGGGCTTCTGCCTGAATGAAACAAGCCATTAAACTTACCAGGCCAGATCTCTGCTCTCCTTCCCCAGTCACCCACGTGCACCTGTGCGGTTTTCGGTGCCCCAGCCACTCCAAAAAACCTGCAGCAACTTCCAGAATAAGCTCAGCTCCTAGATCAATTCAAGTTCATATCAATTTCCAGAATGAAACCAGACCACAGAACAACCTCCTTCATTTCCTGTAGGTTTTACTGCTGGGTTTGAATTGCCTTTATTTCCCCAGTTTTTTTAGGAAACGCAGGCTCATCTTTGACCCTGAGTGCAAGCCCATCAGGGTTTGGCATCCCACAGTCCAGACTATGTAAGCTTTCCTTACTGCAGCTTCCATGAGGGTGCCTGCATGTTAATTATTATCTAGATGATCTCTGTTTGGCATTGGGATGCCGCATCCTCTTTCCTGCAGGAGAGCCAGGGACTGGCAGAGTTACAGGAGCTGCGAATCTTAGCAAGGCTGATTCCCAGGTACAACAACTTGCAGCCCACCTGAAAGGGCTGATGATCTGATGGACACACAATCACAAACAAGAAACTCTTCTCTGAATTCACACTAAACATTTCTGCCTCCTTCACACATTTTTGGAAAAAATATAATATACAGGACCTGTTTAGACTCTTCTCCTATTTTAAGATTATCACTTTTCAAGGCACAGGCAATGACAACCAAACACCAAGTTAGCTGGAGACAGGCTGTCAAAAATCAATTTGAAACTGCACCAAGGAAAGATGCCCATTGGGTCTTCAAGCCCATGTCTCTTAGGTAGGGTGCTCTAGCTATATACAAGACATCTTGTTCCAAGGAGAGGTGGCCAAGGGAAACTTTGTGGTCTTTATCATATGAGAAGCTAGGGGAGATAGTCTAGGGGTTGTTTCTGGCAATGCCCTCTGCCTGTTCTGGCTTCTCATGGATGGCTTAGCTCATCACGAAGATGTCCTCTGGCTCTGGAAGCCTGACCGTGCCCTTTGGTGTCTGTTCACAACCCCCATCGAGATCAACGGCTGGTGGGAAAGCGACTCGGGACAAGGCATGACCAGAAGAGTATACGGCAGAATATTTCTGCACACCTTCTGGGAAGGCTGTGTGCAGAGTGGCCAAAAGTGCTCCACAGAAAGGTAGAAAAGGTTCAAAATCAGGAGGAAAAAAATACTACAAGTAAAGCAAAAAATACTTAAAAAAACCCTCTAAAAGGTCACAGCAGTGCCCCACCCTGCCTGCGAGAGCTGTCTCTCGCCTATCTCCGGTATTGCTCCACTCCCTTCTCAGCCACATTGGCTTCTCCAGTTATTATGACTATTGCATGCAAATGGAATGAACTTCAGCCATTTGTATTACTAGTTTTTAAATAACATCTCACTTTTCCACAGTTGATTTTCCAGACAGTGGCTCAGTCCAGCGCTCCCCTCACCACCCACCCAAATCTCACTGCGCATTTCCTCAAGGTCTGCCTTTTTGAAAACGGACTATTATTACAGTAATTCCTTCCTACCTTCTCCTCAGAAGCCCTGCCAGAGCCAACAGCAATTATCACCTGTGTCCTCTCAAGATCTGCTGGACCTACTGTCCCCATGCAGCCCCCTTGCCAAGCACCAGCCTCAAAACCAACCCTGTGACTGTTTTTTCCCCAGGGACAAAGCACAAGTGCCTCCATATAAACCTACAGCACTGCACTGTAGGTGCAAAGAGGCAGTATCTGTATCTGTAATTTAGTTGTGAGCCTCCTCTGCCCACCAGAACCTCCAAACTGCCTCCAGCACCCACAGATACCATCATTCCCTCCTTATTAAGGCTATTACTGAGTTGCCACATCCCACATTTAAGCCCCAAGTTGAGCTGTTCACAGATTGTGTTTTTTTCTCATTTGATGTTCAAGCTAAACAACATTGCAGTTGTTTCAGGTTGTGTCAAAATACTTTGTTCATCTGTTCTTGGGGCAATATTTCACTCAGTTTTGCAGTCACTTTGCCGAATTGCTTTAACCCTTGTTTTATCCCTCTTCCAGGTAGAGCCAGAGCTGAATTTGTGAGAAGGGACTGAACCTGGTCTTGCAAGTGTATTTACTAGGCATATTTACTATTTAACTTTCTACGTGCACTTACTGCAATAAGGTAACTGCCTCTCTCTAGGCAAGATGATTAGAGGAATGGAGCACCTCAGCACAGGCTGAGAGCTGGGGCTCTTTAGCCTGGAAAAGAGAAGGCTCCAAGGAGACCTTATAGCAGCCTTCCAGTATCTGAAGGGAGCCTACAGGAGAGCTGGAGAGGGACTCTTTGTCAGGGAATGTAGTGACAGGACAAGGGGTAACAGATTTAAATTGGAAGAGGGGAGATTTAGACTAGGTACTAGGAAGAAATTCTTTCCTGTGAGGGTGGTGAGGCACTGGAACAGGCTGCCCAGGGAGGTTGTGGATGCCCCATCCCTGGAAGTATTTAAGGCCAGGCTTGATAGGGATTTGAGCAACCTGCTCTCGTGGGAGATGTCCCTGCCCATGGCAGGGGGGTTGGAACACGATGATCTTCAAGGTCCTTTCCAACTCTAACCATTCTATGATTCTATGATTCTATGAATTCTTCAATGATGTAACACTGCTATTGAAATAAATAGGAGTTCTGCCAAAACTAAGACCTGGCAGATTTGTCCCACTGCTGAATGACACACATGCACATATGCAGTAACGCCATAAAGGACTCAGACTTCTGGACAGGCTATCAGA
This sequence comes from Pedionomus torquatus, assembly GCA_013398155.1. Lineage (NCBI taxonomy): Eukaryota > Metazoa > Chordata > Aves > Charadriiformes > Pedionomidae > Pedionomus > Pedionomus torquatus. The sequence continues at coordinate 86,231 of VZRU01016594.1, read as the reverse complement.
AGGCAAAAATTCACTGCAGATCGGTTGATCTGTAATAACTGCTTATGGTATAACAACAGCTGTGCACATGCAACTAAGCAAGTTACCTTTATGGTCCTTCAGTGACTTCCAAACTCCAGAGCCTATAGCATGGTCAGACCAATGTCACTTGGCCTTCAGAAGGGGAAGTTTCCTCCCACACAGGTGGGAGGAAAGCAGTGCAAGGCAGCCTGCTGCTTCGCCCTGCTGTGTCACTGCTTTGGTCTCTTGCCTTCATAGAGAAAGGGGCTGGATCTCACTTTGTTTCAAAACGACTGTATTTTGGGCCACCCATGAAGTTGCCCAAGCTCCAGCCTCAGGAGTATGCAGACTCCCACTGAGCGAAAGGCAGGAAGAGAGAGTCATAAAACTGTGGTACAGGAAGGAAGAAAAGAAAGGGGAACATCATTCGGCTGCATTCCCAAGAAGGAGGGAGGCATTGCAAAGCTTAAAAAACAGACCACCACAAAACACAGAGTGATGGAGACAGATGTGATATGCTAGCTGAACCACTGGTAGGGAAGTTGAGATGTGCAACCGTCAGCTTTCTGCTCAAATGGCTCCAGAAAGCACTTCACATACATCCAACCAGCGTGCTCAGCACCAGTCCCCCAGTGTGATTGCCACACACCTGATCTACACAGCATCGCTTTCCTGGTGGGAAGATCTGGCTGCCACCTAAAGGCCTGGAAGATACCCAGGCTTGTGGCAAAGAGCCCCTGAAAGGATGAGTATGTGGTGGTGGGGTGATCCTCAAGTTAGAACAAACCACCTATGCCTGTGTTAACAAGCCAGATAGTTAAAACACTAAGCTTCTGCAAGAAAGTGCTGGGGAATCCCCTGGCTTTGAGAAGGATTGGTGTTCACATGGAGTTCACCCCAAAATGCTGGACAGCTTCAGCTTGCTTGTGGCATACTGATGTTTAAGTCCCTCTCCAGATAAACCCTGCATATGGTCTAAGCATGGCCCAGGTGAGCCTCCACAGCCAAAGCCCAACCAGCTTCTCTGCAGCAGGTATCACTCACTCTGTACATTGCAGGTGTTGTACAGCATGTGAATAACAAATTTTATCCAGCCTTTATGCAACTTCTTACAGCCGAAAGCATCTCACAGCTCTCTGCTGCGTTTTTGAACCCCCAAATTTGCAAAACAAAATGTGGCAGACATTTAAGGGCATGTAACTCCCCAGGCATAGGGTCTGAGGAAGAAGCACATCAAGGGGGCCACCACAGCCTCCTGGGAGCACTAAGACTGCAGGCTGTCATTAAATAAATGGCCCCGGAGCGCTATAATTAACCCAGCCTCACTGCTCTCAGAGAGACCACCACAAATAAAAAGCACCATAACTACAGCCATTCCAAGGGCAAAGGGGCAGGAGCTGAGCAGGAGAACAGCGGGAAACATCAGTCCCAAGCACCCACATACCTTCCAAGGGCCTTCATCATCTCCAGAACAAAAGCACTGCTGCACCATTCCCTGTCGGGAAGCACATGCACACACACACCCGCCTCCATCGCACTCGGTCCATAAAACTCCACTTCAGTAGAGCGACTGTTGCCACATCTGTTAGTGCTTTAAAGCACGTACATCTGGCTTAATTGAGCACTTGATATTATTGCTGCTTTATCTCCATTTGCTGAACTGGCCTTGGGGAAAGGGTTTTGTGCATTTTTGGTTTGTTTTTTTCCTTCTTCCTTTTCAAAAATTTTTCCACTGAAATCCCACCTGAAGCAGGAACAAAAGCCCCTGTGACAGTTGCTCGCGTGCTAGAGGCTGCTTTTAGGAAAGTCTCCTCTCTAGACAGTGAACCCCATCCTAAATATTTCGGTTTATGTGCTACAAAGCTATAGAGCCTCAACACACCAAATCCCCCCTCTCTCTGTCCCCACTGGAAAAAAAAAAAATTAAAAAGTCAGAGTTACTGGCGGAAGGTGTCACAGCACATGCCAGGGAGAAAAGAAAGAAAAGAAAAAGGATCTTGCTGCCCCTGCAGTCTCTGAAACTTTGCCTTTGCCAAGTTACAACAAACAGGAAAAGCAGAATCAAAACACAGCCCCCACGTCCCTCTCCATCCACCCAGCACAGGCTGCGCTAGTGCCAGCTACCACTCACAAACAATCATGCTGTGAGCCTCCTCTGGCACATCCTTCCAGGTGGCCTGAAGAACAGAAAAGCCCAGCTCAGGAAGCCTGCATCCGATGCATGGGGCGCTTGAAATCCCTTCCAGGAAGCGCAAAGGTCTTTCGTGCCCCCAGACAGAGGAAAGGTTACCCGCAAACCCCTTTGCCAGCTCCTACGCTGGAAAGATGCTTGTGTTTCCCTGTGAAAAGGAGTAGGCAGGCATGCAGTAGCTGGGAACGGAGAGGAGGACTGGCTGCAAAGCTGGCCAATTTCCCACTAAGCCACCCCAAGTGCTTCCCAGCCACTGGAAGAACAACAGGACTGGTCCCTCCTGCAGGAAGGAGTCGGGGCATCAGTACTGGGCTGCAGCATCCTCCCAGGGACCCGTGCCTACGGTCTTTCCTGAGCTTTCAGGCCATGATCTGGCACAGACAGGTACCAGCAGTGCCTTCAAAGCCTGGTTTTAAAACACTGTCCCAGAAAGTATTCATCTCACTACCGACTGAGGCTGGAACCACGCAGTGGGCAAATGCACAAATGAAAGCTAGTTGCTGCTGACACAGGACACAACCCATGCATACAGCCCAGGGGCTTTATACCTGCTAAAAGCAGGACGACCTGCTGAAACCAGGACTACTGCAGCTTCAGGGGAAATGGCTTGATGAAAAGTGATCCAGCAATTCCCACAATCCGTTTCAGACACTCAGAAACAAGCTCCTCTGTGACACCGCTTGATTTTCATGCCTGTCAGGTCCGTTCCTCACTCCCACTAGTCATCTCCCGAGGTGTGCTGCCCTGTCACCTACTTGTTCTCCTGCCCCCCACCCACAAGGGTGTCCTGTTCAGCCAGCATCATACCTTGTAAGTTCTGGCTTTCAACTCTTCTGATGGAAGCAGGCGTCAATGTCCTGCCTGTCCTCCTTCCTACGAGAGTAAGATATTCAAAGCACTGTCAGCTTTCCCAATGCCATGTTCCAGTTTGATTTCATGCTGCAGTGCCGAGTCCAACAATCTTTTATACCCGCTGCCTGGTATCTTTTCTCAGATGTCTAAACACAAAAGCCACCCCTGAAGCTAGCAAAAAGCAAGGCGTACTAGCAGCAGCCGAATGAGCTCCCCTGGTCCTTCCTGCCCCAGTCCAACCAAGACTTCAAGCCCAGAAGAAGAAACATCTGAATAGTGAAGTGAAAGAGGGCCAAAATGTAATTAAGCTCTGCACTTCCTATCCCAAACTGTTAGTGGCTGCTGATGCGGGCTTGAGAGTTACTTAGGCACTCTTGTTTCACTGGAGAGGAAGGCAATCCTGTCTTTAAAAAGACAAGCTCTTTTGGATTCTTTCAGAGTAAGGCAGTAAGCAAACTACATTTTCTAAACTTCTTTCTGTCCTCTTCCCTTCCTCCAGCAAAGTTTGTATACACAAAGCAGAGACATATTTCCTATTAAAAAAAAAAAAAAATCTCTTAAAGCTGTCTAACTGAACCCAGCTGGGCTTTACCCATGAGAAAACCAACTCACGTCATCCTCACAAGGACACCCCATCTTCCAAAGCTGGGAAAAGAATTTAGAGACTGCTGTACATACAAACCAAAACCTGCAACCAGAGCCTCTGTGTCCTTCGTCCAAGGTCCATGCATCCCATGAGCCGAGTATGACTTATGTGCGACCCATGTTAACCCCCCTTCAACTGAGAGCCAGAGAGAGGGGACAGCAGAGGGCATCTGCAGTGATGCTCACCAGCAAAAGAGGGAGCAGGCTGTGGGGGTGCCTTGTGCAGAGACCAAACCACCTACGAGTCCAAAATATAAGCTGACCATGACGCAGAGGCTCATCCACACAGAGGCTGAGGGAGGAGCAGAGCAGACCCATCCAGCTGCACACAGCTTGCTTGAGGCCCCAGCACATGACTCTTCTTCGTGTCTCCCTGCCAAGGCACCAGTGTGCTCTTCCAGCACTGGGCTGTGATCTCCACAATCCACCAGCAGCTACAGCTGTGGTCAGCAGCAGATGCTGGAAGAGCGTAAGGATTGATCTTTTCCTCTGCTTCTGGAAACCAATAAGATAGGGACTTTCTGAGCCCAAGGCTGCACATGCATCTCCTTTTTTTATAGCCAGCCATGCCTCTATGAATTTATTTCTATGCTTCCTTTCAGAATCCGTTTATATCAAGGACATTTCCAACTTCCTACAGCAATGATTTTCATGGTTTAATTTTGTGCCCAGTTCCCTGAGATGTGCTGCTTCATCTTCTCATGGGGGGGCCTAATGAAACTGAAAAATAGCGATCTTCTCATTTGTCCCCCTATCACAGTTTCACAGGACTCCATCTCAGCCCACAGAAACAAGTCAGCAGAAAGACCTAAACACCAAAGTCTTCATACTGTGTTGAACAGGTTTTGAAGACCCCTTTATCAAGGGGTGACCTTCAGAAAGCAAGGTGCACCTGCTGTGTGCCACGCACACCTCCATCATGCCTCCAAAATCAACCACAGCCCTTGAGAGGGGCTGGGAGCCAGGACACCTCTTCCTTAAAGAGAAAGAAAAATGCCCGGCCTTTTCACAAATACAGAAGGCCTTGGCACAAGCTGAGGGCACAGGAACAAAGCCAAAGCACATGGAAAACAGCAGCAGCAGCAGTTCTTACTGCTGCTTGTCTAATTGGAAAGCCAGGACACCACCCCAGAGCGAGGGATTCATTGCAAATCCTGACAAGCTGTGTGGGGTGCCCCAACATAGGGAGAGACCCCTGCAGTGCCACCCCCGACACTGCCCCGATGGCCCCAGCCCATCGGCACTCACTCTCGTCACGGGCTGCTCTTTCTCAAAAGCCTGCAAAGCGCGTTGGCTGGGCCCCAATGAAAGCACCTTCTAATAGGATTTTTCAGGATTCAAGGATATCAGTGTCTGGCACAGGTTGAAGTAATTAAGAGGACGTCCAACAGACGATCTGGCATTGATTAACCGGCTATTTACCACTGAACATTACAAGTCCCACTCTAAAACTCTGCACCAAAACACTTGCCTTTTCTGAATTGTTTTCTGCCTTGCCCCATCCCTGCCTTTCACAAAGCCCAGCTGTGGCCCCTCTCACATCGCTCCCTCTGCCTTTATTTAGCTTTGCCTTTGCTAAATAAACCGTGATGTGTCAGCCAGGCTAAAGTGGGAAGGCTTGCTGAGGGTTAAAGGGAAAAAAGCGTGTTGCTCTTGGCAAACAGATAAACCCAGTTCGCACTGAACAGGCCTCAAGACGGACAGCCACATGCGCTTGCAATCATCATGTTTGCATTTGACTCTTCCTATTGAATACCAGAGTAAGAAAATCCTTGGGCTGATCTCATTTCTGCCGGCTCCACTGTGTTGGTCCCTACACAGCCACAGATCTGTTCATCATCAAGTTCTTCCAGACCAGTGACATCCCTAAAGCTGCAACAGCTGATTTATAGACACATTTCACTACATCTCCCTCCTACATCCCTCAGAAAGTGTGCCTGGAGGAGCAGCAAACAGGTAGCCCTGGAGGGAAAGGTTTGTAGTCAGCAGTGAAGGGTTACTGGTGGCATTTAACACCTCACAGGAGCAGTAATGCAAATTCTGCCAGGAGGGAGTATTCAGAGACAGGATTTGCTACAGCAGTCAAGACGGCAGAGCTGGCAGGTCCAGCTTCACTAGAATCTGGCTGGGTTCTCTGCCTCAGCAGAGGAGGAACCCATGCAGCAGGCTGAGCATACCCTGCGAAGTTTGCCAGTGGGTCTTATCATGCAACAGCCCAACATGCAGAGAACAAAAGATCTGTGGGTTTTTAATGGCAATTGCTGTTTCCATACATAGACCAGACTGCAGAATGCGCCACATGGGCCACCTCTTCTAGACACACCAAATTAATTACTGGAGTATGTCACTCTCTCTGCATGAAATATCACCAGCAGTTATGCCCTCCCCTCCCTTTGAAGGAGAAATACACTCAGCACCTCCAGTATTTTTGTCCTCCCCAGGAAAGCCATACCATCTCTGCTCCCATTTGCCCACCAGCAGCCCAGGAGATGCATGGAAAGACCAGTGACTGGTAGGGCAGGACTTCTGATGTCCACAGAATACTATGTAAATTGTAGCATAAATATTTATTAGTAGGGAGTATAAGAGAAGAGGAGAATGGAAACTGTTAATCAATAATGAAAAGTAAAACTGAAAAAAACCTGTAGAGAAAATTCCCTGGCAAGCTTCTTATTCATTCCTAAAATACAGCTGTAATGGAGCGCCACAGCAGAAAGCAGGATAAATTAGTCAGATAAGCCATTAAAAAGGAAAAAGAGCAATCAGGGAAATTTTTTTCACCTACAGATAACTATATGAAGATCAAAAATGAATTGATACTTGCAAATAGTCAGCTGTTACTGAGATGACTTTACTGGATGAGAAGGTCACGGACAATCCAACTAATAAGCCACTGACACAGTTTACAAAAGGCTTGCAATAGCATCACCTGTTGTGAGTTATTTTAAAGTTTTTGAATGTCTTTTGTAGTGCTCTAGTCAAAACAGCAATTCACACAGCAAAAATCTGTGGTCTGAAGTTGACCAACACTCAGGCATAAGGATGGGAAAACCTCCTTCTGGCCTGAAAGCTGTGAAAAATTAACCCCAAAAGTACTGGAAATGGGTGCATCTAGGAGAAGACCTGACATCACCTGGGCTGACCCCTAAACTGAATACCTCTGTCAAAGGAAAGGACAGTGGTCAGATCAGACCTGCTACTGTGGAGCTGGTGAGCATGGAATGGAGGTCTCCAGATGATGATTCCTTACAAAAGTGGCCTTGGTCAGTTGCCATGACTGATGAGGTTAGCATGAATCCTTAAATCAGATGGGAAAAGAGGTAGCATAGATACAACAAAAAGCCCCAGAGACAGACAAAGGAAAAACCGCCTAATAAATCATCAGGTGGTGGAAAATGTGATAAGTCATCGGAGGAGTCATCCAGACAAATTAACTGGAAAATGGCAGAAGGCTAATGAATATTTGGCACTGAAACAGCCAACAGCCTCCCTGGGATGTTCCCAGAATGAAATTGTAGAATGAGCCATAAATAGTCCAAAGTGCATCTTGCTCCTTTGCCCCAAAGGCAGCAGGGCTGTGCAGGGGGAACTTGGAGGTGGGGAGAAACAAATGCCTAAAATCCAGCCCTCGCTGAGTCACAGGAATAAATCAGTCTACAGCAACCTACAAAGGACCACTGTAAACTGGGGAAGAGCCTTCTGGAGACCTTAAAGGCATGTGACACTTCTCAATTTCTTGCCTGCCAGCTTTTGTTTCATTTGCAATTAAAGTATCAGAGATGCCAGCTATCCTTTTCCCTCTTTCTGTTGGGGGCTGTTGGCCTCAGACAATGTACCTGATACCTCCTCTTTAGTACCGATTCTCTGTCAAGGTCTTCCTAACTTCACCACATTATCTAGTTAATGGCATTGTACAAGGGCTTTGTTTTAAAAGCTTCCCCCATTTCCTTGCTGCAAATATTCATTTTCTGAGCGTTTGCCATTTCTCCATTCCCCAGATCCCCTTTCAAAGTTTAAGGTCACAAAGTACAGATTTCCTCACTTCAACTTCCCCCAAAGCTGGAGTAATTTGGCTTGGCTGCAGGGCAGACTCTAGAGCCTACAGAAAACAAACACGGAGGACACTTCTGTTACCCTGAAATGCTGAGCAATAAAATCTCAGTAAATAAATAAATACATGGAAACTCGCTTTTGGTCAAAGTATGTCATGCTGATTGGTTTGCTACAATTAAAAATAAAATTATTGTAAAAAAGAAAATATACAGGCTAGCATCCTGCACCTTGAAACAGCATTAACAAAGACAGCAAACTATTCTCTACATCTCCATTTTCTTTGAAAATTCCCTACTCTGACTTATTGATAAAGAATAACAGTACTTTAGCCTAGATCCAAGCACACTTTGAACCAGACCCCAAATTCTGAGAGCACAGTTTTACTTTGAATTTGGTGGATAAATATTGATCTTTCAGAACCACTCTCCCGTGACAAAACTTACACCTTGCCAAGTTGAAGGAACATTGGCATGACAAGGTCAGCCCTACACTTCCCTGTGCACTGACAAAACCTGCTGGGCTCACAAATAAAACTAAACAAAAAAAAATTTAAAACCCAACAACTTGTTTAAGGGAAAGCCAAAATCCTTCCTGGGATTAGTGCAAGGGCCTCCTGAGCCACTGGATGTGGGACTTGCCATCAGCCACATCACAACACCCTCCTTGGGAACAGAAAAGCATCTGCCCTGCCCTCGAGGTTTTACCTGGAGATGTCCTAGAAGGACAGTGCTTCAGCCAGCAGAAGATGCCGTGTTTTCTAGATGGGATATTATTAGGTTCAAGTTATGGTATGCTGTCCTCACGCCAGCACTCTTCTCTAGCTCACAGCACTCTTTCCCCTCCCTGTCTTTGTTTCCCTCCTGTACCTCGAGGGAGCAGCCAAGTCCTCCCCTGCCAAGCCCTCCCCATGGCACATTTTCCAGCTCCCCTGGAGCTGGTCCCTGCACCTGCGCCTGCCCACATCCATTTTATTCAAGCTGATGACTGCAGCCAAGGGCTAGACAGCTGCTTCCAGGGTTAACGCTTCCCTCCTGCTGTGGTTTTTGCAAAGCAGAACTCAAATGCCAGTCCACCCTCACCCTGGGATTGATTAAGACATACAGGTCTTACTTTTCCACTGAGGGATCCTGCTAGCAAGTGTCCCAATCATCAAACAAAGTCTCCAGTCTGGTCTTTTACTGCCCATCCCAGCACTCTGCACTAATCTGTTTTACCCCATTTCTGGCCCTGTCGGCCCTTCATATCACTTATCCTAAAGGGCTTTACTGAGCTTTCTCTCTCCTTGACAAAGACACAAACGTTCAACACTTTCACACCTACGGTTTCCATCAGGGCTATCATTGCAAACCCACTCCCAGGTACACCTCGCATACTGTCCCTGGGTTCTTCTGCAGCCCACCATTCCCACACAAGACACTGTCACTCCCTCATGGACCACTTCTCAAACCGAAGTTGTAGTGGACCCTTGTCCCCATTTTAAGAAATATTTTCTCACATGTGTTTGTAGGTGCTGCTCTCCATGAAAGATCACACAGACCAGATAACTGATTTTTCAGAAAAGAAGGGTAGTGTAATCAGGCACAAGTATCAGCTCAGCCTGGCATGATACACCTTTGCTTCATTTGTTTGGCTTTTACCTTCAGGTCCTTTATTACTGTCTTCCAGATATGCTACAGTGTCAGATTAAGGGGTCTGTATCTGTTTGAATCACTCTCCCACCATCAGCAATCTTAAAATCTGGATCCCTGTCTCCTATTTTACCACCATGACCTAAAATTCTTTATTCATGACAATGAGTTTCCAAGGCTTCCATGTCCTCATCCTCTCCAACTGTACTGAACACTGAAGTGAAGTTTGGTTGATACTGGAGCCATACCTAGATCATCTTTAATCTCCAGTTGGTCCTCCCTGCACAGCGGCTTCAAGTCTCTTTTTATTTATATAGCTGAGAAACCTGTTGCTATTTGTTTTAATTTCCTTTGCCAGGCCTAACGCAGCTTGACTTTTGGCAATTCTCATTTTATCCCTATCCGTCCTGACCTCCAAGACGTTGCTTTTTTGCCAATTAGTCTTTTTTTCCATTCCTTGCAGGCTCTGCTTAATCCCAACTATCCTTTTTAAGGTGGCTATTCACCACCTTCAGCCTGAAGCCCTTTTCTGCCATGTTTTCCTCCTTTGCTTGGGGTCCCTGGTCCTGATAGTTTCTGAATCTCTGAATTAGAGAGAGGCTCTGCATCCTCTGCAATCAAGTTCTCATGCTTCTCTGCCCAGATGACTTCACCCACCAGGTTTTTTCATTTTTCAAAGTTTGCCCTTTCAAAGACAAGTATCCTAGTTCCAGACCTACTTCTGTTTAGGCTTCCATTTAATTTAAAAGGAATCCATTTTATGAGCACTAAGCCCAAGATTCCTCTGTCCAATGAGGCCCTCCTGTAACATCAACATTAGTTACCAAAACAAAACCTAAAATAGCACCTCCATTTGCTGGTGCTGTTACTATTTAATGAAAAAATCTGGGCTGTCACATCCAGGAATATCTATGTTTTACCTTATTAATACAATGTGTTTGCCAATGTGTATTCCTAGATATTAAGATACATTCCTAAGTTCCCACAGCAATATTATTTTGGTAACGTTTATCTTTCTAATAACACTGCAGAGAGATCTATCCACACAACCCCTGCTACCTCTCATTTTAAGAGTCAGCAGCTCTATCTATCTATCCTCCCACGCGTATTTCCCAAGGTACTTAAGTCTCCTAAGGTATTTTGTGAATACCTTCAAGTGGTCCTGTCACCAGACTGTCTCCCCAAAACAACCAGCCCATCACAGGAACAACTTACCAGCACAGATCACATAGCCTTATTTCCTGCAGTAGACAAAACCGGGCAGAGATGGAAGACTGAGGGGATTTTGGCCCCCATTAACTTTCCCAGTCTCCCCCTTGAGCACTCAGAAATTCTGAGTGTTCACAGCACCTTCTGGAAGCAGCCCCACAGGTCAGCTACTGATGCTATGAAAAGGCACATCCCTTTATTTGGGCAGCCTCTGACCTCTCAGCCATGGTCCTAAAGAAAGACTCAGGTGTGCTTGGAAACAAGCATTTATAAGCCTACTAGAAATCGTGGTTTCAACAGAAAGATTGGCTTTTTTGCCTACAGTAGCTTTGTCCTGCCTACTCCCAGCTAATCCCATATTCAACAGATGTTAAATTCTCTCTCTCTTCCGCATAGAAGTTATTTCCTTAATTTCACTTTTTTTTGCTAACACCCCTTTCATATCAGGTATGAATTATCTTTCTCTCCAACAGTCTACCTGAACAATCTACCTCATTAAGCTCCCAGTAGTTGCTCTCAAACTGAATGTATCTTTGAAGATTGCTGTCTTTGTTCCAGACCAACTCTTGTACCTGAAAGCTTGGCCACCGACCTAATTAGAGAGGTTACCCTTCCCCACAAAGTTTGCCTTGCCTTTGTCTTTAGCCTACTACAGCTAGGACACCACCACAACCAGTCTACATGCTAGTGCTCATGGTGTCATGAACTCTGGGGCCCTTGACTTCTGATCGGAGCAACCTAGACCCTCCTTTCTTAGTACACTAGTAAAGAAAACAAAGCACACCACCGCATAAAGACACCACCACAAAAACCCTTCACTGAAGATCATTTAAGTCTTTGCACTGGTGTCCTCATCTTTGGTCTGTTTGAGATGGAGTCAGGAGTGTTGCCTCAACAGGAGGGACTATGAATGGACTTGTCATGGAAGATGCAGGCTCTGGCATGTTTCTTCATCAAAATCAATGTCATCTAAATAAAAGGAAAACTGCAAATGAAAGAGGATTAATTACACTAAGTCAAAAATGGATTCCAGTAGACTAAGTCTCAGTCCAGGTCTCAGTGCCCACTCTGTTACTGACCATGAAGCCAAAGAGTTTTGCTTTCAGTACTGTCTTTGTTCCTTCTCCCACTCTAATTTTTGTGCAGTGTTTCACAGTAAAGTCCTTGAAAGCAGCTAACGTGGCCCTGGCCACAATCTGCTTAAGGCAGTTCATGCTGGTGCAATATAGCTGAGTTTAGAGAATCCTGCCACAAGGAAGGTCCCATAAACAGTCTCAGGGCCAAGTACACGAATTGGGATTCAAGAGAACTGAATTCAAGCCCTCCTACCCTGCTTCCCGTCCTTAAGAGACCTTGAAGAAGTAATTTTATCACTCTATCCAGCAGTGCATATCTATAAAAAAGCAATCATAAAAATCCCATCCTTGACAGAATGACTATTAGCATCAAGCCAGCAGATAGAAGTAACTAAGTCCTTGTAACTATGGCAAGGACAGCCATCTAGCCACACTAAAAAGATATTTAGGTGCAAGACCCTTGATCTCACACTGACTGTGCTTTTAGTACCACATAAATAACTCTACCTTATTTTGGCACGCCACTATCTCTGCACAAACAGGTTAAAGCAAAAAGGAGGGGGAGAAAGTCAGGTTTCTTTCTCTCTTCAGCCCTGCAAAGGCTGAAACTATTCAGTGAAATTTGAGAGGAAAAGGTCTGTGGTAATTACCTCACCTGCCTCTCTCCAAAGATTGCCTCCTCACAAAAAAAACCCTCATGAACTGCAGCTGGCCAAACTAAGACAACCCCAGGCATTAACCCTGAGCTGTGCATCTGACTTGCTTTTTATCTCAGACTATGCAGATTAAGCAAAGCTGACCCCATCCAGAAACCCAGGAGAGACAGCTGCCTCTGGATGCTTACCCTGACACGGCTCCCACCTCAAACAACCCTGATGGGTGGGGGGAACGCAGCTGTTTCCCCACAGCACCAAACACAATCCATCAAAACATACCACCTTGTTTACCCACTGAAAAACTCCCTATTTCTTGCTTGGCACCAGGCACTGCCATTACTGAGCGTGGCAGAGGTTGGACACTCTTCAAACTCGGGACTTTCAGGAAAGATTTGGGCACGTCTTTTTTTCCTCCCATAAAAAAAGAATCAGCAATTTTGCAAAAGTGATTTGCATTTTCTCAACCCAGTCATTTTTCATATCAGAGGTGTACGTGCCAAGACATAAGTGAGCCTAGGCACGTAGCAGGCAATGCTACTCTCCAGCTTGCCTTTCAGAAAAGTCAGGCAGTAGTGAGGTATTTAGTCATGGGGAGAAAGTTGCTGCCAGTCAGTGAAGGGCTTCAGAGGGACCAAGGCTTGGTCCCAAAAGAACCATAAGACCCAAGGAGCAAAGGTCAGACTCTGCCTTCTAGAAGTGATAAATCTGATTCTACACCTGAGCCACTTTGTCAAATGCTGTTGTAATCACTCAAGATAAACACGTTGACCTGAGGTCCCTTCGGGACAATAGAGACTAGGTATACAACTTACTGAACAAACCCATTTAGAGATAATCTTGTCTCCTAAAGACTTCTTCATCATCAAAGCAAAACAGTCAGGCTTTAAGGAAAGAGCTCAGCACCCCTAATCCCATTGCTTCATGACTGGATTAACCAATATGGATTTTAAGGTTCAGGTCCTGAACTGAGCTCCCTCAAACCCACCTGCTCCTGCTGAACCTCCTGGGGCCTGGCTGACTCAAAGGCTGCAGTAACCAGCCACATTACAGAGAAGCCCTCCAGCCTAGAGCCTTCCTTGAATGCATCAAGGCTTCAGAGTTTTCCAAAATCAATACGGCACTATTGCAATGCTTACATGCAGCAGACAGGCAAGCTAAAGCAACACAGGGTCATCTGCTCAAGATCATGCAGGCATCTGTGGCAGAGCTGGGAATAGAGTCCTAGACTCTGGACTTGTTTTTTCCACAACAGATAGTGTAACTCCAGAGTTAGGTAACTTGATTTGCACAAGTTGGAACTGGCTGTTCCTCTCACCATAAAGAATAATCTTGCCTGATGTCTATTGTATGGGCTCGATGGCCATGGGTTTGGAAGGACAAGGCAAAGACAAAGGAACAATACAGCAGTATACAATGCAGCTTGGTCTCTCATGTTGCCCTATCTCTTCAGCTGGTTATAATCTCTTACACAAAATGAAATAAAAGCGGATAATTAATGACTGGAAGATGAGAGCGCCTTGCTGAAGTAACATGACAGGACAAAGGACTGTTGCCAAGGGCAATGCAGAATCCTATTTCACTGCATCCATGAACACAAGAGCCATACACTTATCTCACCAGATCCATCATGCCTTCCTAGGCTGTAATGAAAAAAAAAAAAAAATAATATCCAACTGTTATCTTCCACTGAAGGCACTGATTAAGGCCCCCAAATCACCTTAGTTGCTACGAACCCATTTTCGCTTAATCAGCTAGGCTAGCTCTGTGCTCTTCCATCACACCTGATCACAAGCACCTATTAAAGATATCTCAAGCACTGAGGGAAAGCAGCATGAACAGGATCAGCCAGGAAATCCCCAGATGGCCTACAGGGAGGGAAAAAAGGCTGCATGATGCAACCATTTGCTGAAGTAAACCTGCCCTAACCAGTTCCCATCCACTGTAATTTCTATCCAGGACAAATGAATTTCTTCCTGAGACAGCTTTTCGTTCACGTACAGATGTCCAGAGGCAGGTACCTCCATGTTTCTGCCTTGTCTCTACCACTTATGCCACACCATCAATTATACCTACTGTTATTTCACTCCCTGCTTTGAGCAACAACAGCTCTTATTTCAAGAAAGGACTCTCTTCTCTCATTTCTTTGTTTCCCCTCCACATTTTCATATCTTGGACCAAGCCTTTGCTGTTCCTTTTCTGAGAGCAATGTTAGTTTGTGACCCTATCTCCCTTCTGCTCTGATGCCAAATAAGCACCAGTCCAAACCCATTCCATAATGAAGAATCCCACCTGGATAAACCTCTGGGGAATGCAGCAGTTTCTGTAGCAGCTTCCACTGAACTTGAAGGTTTCACTTTGCTTGGAGAAGAAAAACTTGGAGAAAGGAAATTGGGCCCAGAGAGCTGAGGAAGGAACCAGGAAGCTCTGACAGATGTCAGCCTGCCATCAGCAGGGGCAGAAGCAGCAGCAGAAACTGAGGGAGAACACAGAGAATAGTAAAGAAAAGGTTTGGCAAGGCAGAAAGGAACAATTGTCTTAAAACGGCCAGATCACTACCAGAATACTCTTGGGTGGGGGGAGGCTGAGGCCAGTTTCAGCATCTTTTCTGCCAAAATGACAATGAACTGGTGGATCCTCCAGGGAGCAGAACCAAGGATGCTGGCTGTCCAGGGGATCAACATGAACAAATGCCTCCCATGCAGATCTCTGAAGTCAAAATCAAAGTATTAAAAGGATCTCGTCTTTGCCAATCTTCACAAAATGAACAACAAATAGTTTAAGTGACTTCAAAGATTATTACACTGGGCATGCAATGGAACAACTGAAACATGGGGAATGTCACCACTTATGTTTGTTTAAAACAGATGGAGAAGTCATCCATAGGACCTGACTCCCATAGTTAGTCTAGAAAGACTAACAAAAGAATATAAGTGGAGGTAACTTCCCCCTTCCACTCTTGTGAGACCCCACCTGGAGTACTATATCCAGGCCCCAACATAAGGACATAGACTTGTTGGAGAGGATTCAGAAGAGGACCAAAAAGATGATCAGAGGGCTGGAGCACCTCCCCTATGAAGACAGGCTGTTCAGCCCGGAGAAGAGAAGGCTCCAGGGAGACCTTACAGTGGCCTTCCAGTACTTAAAGGGTGCATATGCAAAGATGGCAAAGGATTTTTTATCAAGGAGTATAGCAATAGGACAAGGGGTAATGGTTTTAAACTGAAAGAGGGTAAATTTAGATTAGATATTAGGAAGAAGTTCTTTACTATGAGGGTGGTGAGACACCAGAACAGATTGTCCAGGGAAGCTGTGGATGCCCCATCCTTGGAGGTGTTCAAGGCTTTGAGCCACCTGGTCCAGTCGTAGGTGCCCCTGCTCATGGCAGAGTGGCTGGAGCTTGATGATCTTTAAGGTCCCTTCCAACTCTAACCATTCTATGATTCTGTGAAATCTTTCCTTCCTGAGCATTACCCATCCCCAAAGTCCAGTCTAGCATGGAAGCACCCAGAGTCAAGGTGGAGCTAGAAATATTTCTGGTGCCAGACAGTAGCTGTATGCCACTGCATCTGGAAAAGGCAAAAAAAGAAAAAGGACTTGGCACATCCAGGTGATGGTGCAAGACAAGTCAATGAGTCTGCAATTAATATCTCCCCTCTAAGAGACCTAACACCCACAGGAAACGTGCTAACACAAAGTGATCCTCTGTTTTAGTACCTCATGTTTTAGTACCTCATGCTAAGTGATCCTCATGTTTTAGTACCCATAGAACATGTAACCTTCACAAGGGGAGCAGAGGCAATGTTCACCCCAGGACAAGATCTAGAGAGGCCCAGAAGACAGACATCACTGCAACAGTAGTCTCAGAAAGTCCTCTCCTGTAACCAGAAGCACTAATTAGAAACATCTTTAAATCCCAAACTGGGAAGGTGTCTGAAAAAAGCTAAAACACAATAATGATGATGATGTTATTTGTAACTGCTGTTACTTATCTTCTCAAAATGTTGACAGCAGCTCTTAGCAGGCATACACCAGTGAATAGCTCACACGCACTAATTCTCTCTTAAAAAGCACATGTTTAACCCTCATCAGAGAGAGAGAGCACTTCTCCATTCCACATGCAACCTTAGGAATTGCCAAAATGATTTAAAACCCTAAGAAACAAGAGGTTTTGGAGATGATAATCAACCCCCTCTTGCCCACATGTGACTCTCAAGGTCTGTTTCTCATGCTCTGTCATTTCCAGCTGGGACCCATCAGCAAGCTATCAAGCGTCCTTTATATACAGATGAACAGGTGATTAGTAAAATGNTCTCTACCACTTATGCCACACCATCAATTATACCTACTGTTATTTCACTCCCTGCTTTGAGCAACAACAGCTGTTATTTCAAGAAAGGACTCTCTTCTCTCATTTCTTTGTTTCCCCTCCACATTTTCATATCTTGGACCAAGCCTTTGCTGTTCCTTTTCTGAGAGCAATGTTAGTTTGTGACCCTATCTCCCTTCTGCTCTGATGCCAAATAAGCACCAGTCCAAACCCATTCCATAATGAAGAATCCCACCTGGATAAACCTCTGGGGAATGCAGCAGTTTCTGTAGCAGCTTCCACTGAACTTGAAGGTTTCACTTTGCTTGGAGAAGAAAAACTTGGAGAAAGGAAATTGGGCCCAGAGAGCTGAGGAAGGAACCAGGAAGCTCTGACAGATGTCAGCCTGCCATCAGCAGGGGCAGAAGCAGCAGCAGAAACTGAGGGAGAACACAGAGAATAGTAAAGAAAAGGTTTGGCAAGGCAGAAAGGAACAATTGTCTTAAAACGGCCAGATCACTAGCAGAATACTCTTGGGTGGGGGGAGGCTGAGGCCAGTTTCAGCATCTTTTCTGCCAAAATGACAATGAACTGGTGGATCCTCCAGGGAGCAGAACCAAGGATGCTGGCTGTCCAGGGGATCAACATGAACAAATGCCTCCCATGCAGATCTCTGAAGTCAAAATCAAAGTATTAAAAGGATCTCGTCTTTGCCAATCTTCACAAAATGAACAACAAATAGTTTAAGTGACTTCAAAGATTATTACACTGGGCATGCAATGGAACAACTGAAACATGGGGAATGTCACCACTTATGTTTGTTTAAAACAGATGGAGAAGTCATCCATAGGACCTGACTCCCATAGTTAGTCTAGAAAGACTAACAAAAGAATATAAGTGGAGGTAACTTCCCCCCTCCACTCTTGTGAGACCCCACCTGGAGTACTATATCCAGGCCCCAACATAAGGACATAGACTTGTTGGAGAGGATTCAGAAGAGGACCAAAAAGATGATCAGAGGGCTGGAGCACCTCCCCTATGAAGACAGGCTGTTCAGCCCGGAGAAGAGAAGGCTCCAGGGAGACCTTACAGTGGCCTTCCAGTACTTAAAGGGTGCATATGCAAAGATGGCAAAGGATTTTTTATCAAGGAGTATAGCAATAGGACAAGGGGTAATGGTTTTAAACTGAAAGAGGGTAAATTTAGATTAGATATTAGGAAGAAGTTCTTTACTATGAGGGTGGTGAGACACCAGAACAGATTGTCCAGGGAAGCTGTGGATGCCCCATCCTTGGAGGTGTTCAAGGCTTTGAGCCACCTGGTCCAGTCGTAGGTGCCCCTGCTCATGGCAGAGTGGCTGGAGCTTGATGATCTTTAAGGTCCCTTCCAACTCTAACCATTCTATGATTCTGTGAAATCTTTCCTTCCTGAGCATTACCCATCCCCAAAGTCCAGTCTAGCATGGAAGCACCCAGAGTCAAGGTGGAGCTAGAAATATTTCTGGTGCCAGACAGTAGCTGTATGCCACTGCATCTGGAAAAGGCAAAAAAAGAAAAAGGACTTGGCACATCCAGGTGATGGTGCAAGACAAGTCAATGAGTCTGCAATTAATATCTCCCCTCTAAGAGACCTAACACCCACAGGAAACGTGCTAACACAAAGTGATCCTCTGTTTTAGTACCTCATGCTCACCATGGAACATGTAACCTTCACAAGGGCAGCAGAGGCAATGTTCACCCCAGGACAAGATCTAGAGAGGCCAAGAAGACAGACATCACTGCAACAGTAGTCTCAGAAAGTCCTCTCCTGTAACCAGAAGCACTAATTAGAAACATCTTTAAATCCCAAACTGGGAAGGTGTCTGAAAAAAGCTAAAACACAATAATGATGATGATGTTATTTGTAACTGCTGTTACTTATCTTCTCAAAATGTTGACAGCAGCTCTTAGCAGGCATACACCAGTGAATAGCTCACACGCACTAATTCTCTCTTAAAAAGCACATGTTTAACCCTCATCAGAGAGAGAGAGCACTTCTCCATTCCACATGCAACCTTAGGAATTGCCAAAATGATTTAAAACCCTAAGAAACAAGAGGTTTTGGAGATGATAATCAACCCCCTCTTGCCCACATGTGACTCTCAAGGTCTGTTTCTCATGCTCTGTCATTTCCAGCTGGGACCCATCAGCAAGCTATCAAGCGTCCTTTATATACAGATGAACAGGTGATTAGTAAAATGACCTAATTAATATTAATACACTAGAGTGATAGAACTAACAAAGCTTGATTTAAGGTTGTCAGTTGTTTTTTTTTTATGTAGCTCTTTCCTAAGACTCTGCTTGAGAGCTGATTGCAGGTTCTCTGATGTCTAATACTGGCAGAGTTATGTCCATGTTCATGTCAGGAAATATGAACAAGGTACCATCCCACCTAGTAGCTACTTTCATAAAAGCTGTAGGAAACCAGTATCTTAGAGCTTGATTCCTCCAGTGAATTTTCTGGTTCAAAAGTTTTCAGGGTAGCCATAGAGATAGAGATAATCCACACGTGCCCACACACAAGGCTTGTTTGGAAGAAAGCCAGGCTCAAAATGGGACAGTCAGTACAGTACTTTAAAACAAGGAAGAGAAGTCTTTACTGAGTGCAAGATCTAAGCAAGGACCATGTTTGCAATTTATTGCCCAGATGCCCTTCTGACAGAACTTACATGGCATGGCACATCACAGAGACGTTACGGGGGAAGGATCTGCACTTCGAGTGTAATCAGATGCTTAGAGCACTCGGGATACACAAAGTGTACATACACACAATGGGGATCAAAAACATTAAGATTTGGGGAATTTTAAGCAGTGAAGGAGAGGCAAAGAAAGAGCACAGTGAACCCAGCCTCACAAAACACATGCACGCACACGTCTGTGCTCAGGGAAGATGCCGAGAGCTTCGGCGTCAGGCCCTGGAGCAGCGCAGGGGATCCTGCCTGCCCTCCCCATCCCTGGGGCTCAGGCGGTGGCAGGAACAAGTGGGGACAGAGGTGTTACCGCGCAACCCGTGGGCAAGCAGAAAGCCAGTTGCTCACCTTGCAAAGGCTGCAGCAAGGAGACGTGGTCCCTGCCTGCATGACGCCAGTGGGGCAGCACCCCAGGAAACGTGCAGCCCCACATGGAAGAATGGGACATTTTACCCCAAACACTGTCCAGGCCTGGAGGTGTTACCCCATCTTTGTGACTCCAAGCACATCGCAAGTGGAGGAAAGCCAGGGACAGGGCTGGATCAAGCAGGAATTCAAGTCTGAATTCACTTAAAGCAACTTTAGGACCCAAACAAAACAGGAAGGTCAGGGGGACCTTGAGAGTTGGCTGAGCTGGTCATGCTGAAACTGAGGAATTTAGGGGCACCTTCTGCAGGTGAGACTTCCCAACTCCAATGTCTGCAAGGAACAGTATTTGCCCCTGTGCTGCATCACCCAAGAGGCCATTGAACTAGTCAGCAATTCAAATATTCTCACAAGTTTTCTGCTCTCCTCAGGTTGGGACAATTTTCAGGGACCACTGTCAAGGCTGACATACCCCTAAAAAACCTGACCACAACCCAGCCAGACCCTTTCAAAAATGAGAGAGGGAGAGGAGAAAAAGGGAAAACCGACATCAGGATGGAGGACACAGCACAAAGGATGCAGGCACAGGCACGTCGACAGCCCCTGGGAAAGGGGAGAGTGGGGGAGGTTGAAACACTGCCCAGGCCTGCTGCTTAGCAGCTGGGATCTTAACACTTGTTGCAGCAGGAGAAATTAGTAACAGAAATCGGCAGAGGGAAAGATAGGGGTGTCAGGTTCAAGGCCTGTGCTGCAGCAAGAGAGAGGAGCAAAAGTCATCTTTAGGGAAGGGTTGATGGGCATTGTTTTATTTTTTTTTTAAATAGTTCTTCAGAATCCTGACCACAGCCCCAGGAGATGTATAACCTCCTTTAGATCTTCCTATTCCACCATCTTGGTGCACCTCCAAGGAATGAATACCCTGGAAACAAGAACAGCAAGTGAATTTTTATTATTTTCTCTGCTGGAGCTTTTAGGGAGTTGAAAGAAAATGCTTTTCTGAATGGCAACAGCTAGCTTTGTTATCTGTAGCCTCTTCCACTGTTCTTTGCAAAGTACTGAACAGAAGGAGTAAAATGAAAAAAATAATCCACGTTACCCCATCACACAGCAATTCAGCTCCACCTGACATCCCACAGACATTCAGAGCACCACCGTGAATCGGAGCCGACATGGTGTCGCTGCTGTCCAGGCCTCAGCCACTGCATGGCTCTGTCGGTGCCAGGCCACCCCGCAGCTCGGACCCCCCTTCCTCCAGTGTGGGAAACACCTGGGAGTCAAGGGGAACAGGAGCCACACACACGATTTTCTCAGGACAACCCCATCCCCACATTCCTGTTGCGGACACTGCCACCACTGGGCCCTGTGGCAAGAGCAAGGGCACAGGAGAAACCTTCCCCACCATCCCACCAGGGTACATGTCCACAGGACCCCCTGAGCAGACAGCAGCACAGGGCACTCACATCCCACTCAGGAGACTCCTGGATGACCATCTGAGCTGTGGTAGCTGCCCACATATGATGCTCCCACATCCAGGCCCTCACTTCCACTTTAGCCGGTTCATAAGAAACTATATCAGCTGGGGTGATTTAGGCTAAGGCATTTTGTTTCACAACTGAGGTGGAGGAAGAGCACGCTTGTGCTCAACAGCCCTGCTTTTGCCAACAGGAGAGACCTCTGCCCTGCAAGATGCTGATGCCTACACAGGCTCAAACCCCATTTTTAAATAGAACTATTAAAGCAATAATCTGAGCTAAACTATGATTTTAAACTGATGCATAGCACAGGAAGGCTCCTAGTTGAGATTTAACAGGTGGCTGCAGCAGTTCAGGCTCCTATTGCAAATGGCAGAGCTCTCCTACATCGGGACAAGCAGTGAACACCTACATCCTGCATCTGAAATTGTTCGAGTGAAATAAAACACTGAGCTCAGCAATCACCTGTTTGAGCCAGTATTACTGAAGTGAAGGCTCCTGAGCTTTTCACAATACCTTTGCACAGGGACCATGTTCAGGTTATGTCTGCAGAGGATCACACAGTCCTCTGCTTCTGAGATTCCTTCCTGCAAGGAATGTGAACTGCATGGAAATGCTAGCGGCTTTCCCACATGGATGCAGGGAGGGCAGCCGAGACACCAGGCAACCGCAGCCTCTCAGAAAAGAATTCGTGATGAAAAATTATGGCTTTTCCTCCCAGCTGGGGTAACCTTAAACTCGGAGAGACTTTAGACCCATATTCTGCACCGTAGCCACTTGCTCCAAGCTGACATCTCAGATCACAGAGCATTACCGGATCAGGAGTGTACCTACACATTAGGACTCTTTCTAAAGCATGTCAGTCATTGAAGAGACTCAGCAGGATCTTTGCTGGGCTGGTGGACAAAAGGGAGGGGGTAGGGGAAAACTGTGACAAATTGAAAATTCAACATGGATTGCATAACTGCATGAATAATTCCTTTCAAGCCAAAAGGGATTCCTGCAAAAGAGGTAGTTTGCTGTAGTCCCTCAGCTCCACTTAATGAAAGAACTCCCAGACAGTTGGGTGGGTTCTGTTCCGTTCCCCCTGGAAAAAAAGATGCTTATAACCCTGCTGCAAACTCTAAGATGCAACTGATCTTCCATTGACAGAGAAGAGCTGGAGGAACCAACCGGGTAACACTGCTGCTCAAACCCACACACTACAGCCTTTCTCTCCAAGCAGGCACTACCAGGGCCTTTATTCCTCTGCCTGGCCAGTGATCTTCACCAAACTTTCAGGAAGGTCAGACCTCTGTACCACCCCACCTGCAGGGTCAATGGATCCAAAAACTAGTGGGAAAGTGAAAACCTTTATAGAAATCAGGCCAAAATGCATTTCCTACACTGGGATCGTCAGGAGCCAAGCTCACTGGTTATGGAGGTCCCTCCTTGAATTCCACATTATACTTCACACTGTTTGTCTAAAACCAGATCCCCAACTCCCTACCAAGTACTCCTAACCCACTGGCTTCATGGCCAAGACTGCAGCCCACTTCACAAATTCCTCCTTCCCTCTCCTGGGCAGCCTCAGTTTCTCCTCCTCTTCCCTGAACACCAGCCCCACAGCTGCTTATTCACCATTTTCCACTTCCATCCCAGTTCCTCTTCCTCCCTCTTCTTGTGTCCCACATGAACATCATAAGCCCTAACCCCCCTCCCAGCCAAATGCAGGTCACATTTTGTTCAAGAGAGCCTGTGTGTCTATGATGAGCTCCAGGTTCAGGCATGAACACCAGAGAAAGGGATGGGATGGCAGGTGGGTGGTTTGAAGGCTGCTGCCCACTGGGAGGGTGAGACCGCATTCATCCCTTTTTCTCTTCTCATGTCCCTGCTTGGGGGTAGAGACGCATGAAAGAGATTCAGGACTGTCTCCTTCCCTAGCCTCTTGGTTGGCAGAAGCAGTGTTGCAGCTCAGTGCTCCAGATCTTCTACTCAGGATGGTTCTGAGCACCTTCTACACAAAGAAGGTACTTCTGAGTACCTTCTACACAAAGGTACATTGCTACCAAGAGATGCCACTCCACATGTTGCCAAACCACCCCTTTGAAGACAGCACTCATATTGAGAGCAGGGGCTATTCAGCCTAGAGAAGAGAAGGCTCCACGGGAACCTTACAGCAGCCTTCCAGTATCTGAAGGGAGCCTACAGGAGAGCTGGAGAAGGACTCTGTCAGGAAGTGCAGTGGCAAGACAAGGGTAACGGTTTAAAAGTGGAAGAGGGGAGATTTAGATTAGATATTAGCAATAAATTCTTTCCTGGGAGGGTGGTGAGACACTGGAACAGGTTGTGCAGAGAAGTTGTGGGTGCCCCATCCCTGGAGGTGTTTAAGGCCAGGCTGGATGGGGCTTTAAGCAATCTGCTCTATCTAGTGGGGGGTTAGAACTCAATGATCTTTAAGGTTCCTTCCAACTCTAACCATTCCATGATTCTATGGCAGAGCTGACCCTCTCCATCTGTCTGGCTTGGCTGGGACACGAGCAGCCAAACCCACAGCCTGATCCTCAGCTTAGGGGCAGTCGTGCTGCACAAGCACTGACTCAGGCATGAGCAACACCAGCACGAGGGCATCGTCTGCCCGTGGCATCCAGGGCCCAGACAGCCTCCAGCTTCAGCCCAGAACCTGCTCTGCCCCAGTGAATCACACACCAACCCTGGCAAGTCCTTTCAAGACCCATCAGTCACCAAAGCAGGAGGAAAAAAAAATAAAATTACATGCACACAAAGTAATTAGAGGTGTAACCCTCTCCCCTCCCTCTGTGCAGGCTTAATGCTCCCTTTGTCTGGGCATGTTTGCCTCACTAAGTCATGCCTCGGGACAGCTTTCTTGACAGAAAACAAAGGTTAATTAATTTAAAAAAAAAAAAAAAAAAAAGAAAGAAAGAAAGAAAAAACACAAAGAGAAACCTCTCATTAAAATGGCCACCCTCTCGGCACAGCTCTCAACCCAGACTGGTCCTTCCTGGAAACAGAGCACTGACCCATGGCCCTGACCCCTGCAAAAAAGCCAAATTACACACAACCAACTCAAGGCTGTCACCAGCGATGGAGGGGTGGGAAACCAGCCAGGGGAGCAGGCCCGAGACAGGACAAGGTGCAAACCCAATGGCTGTTAACCACCCCACCCACTGAAATCCCAGCCTCACTGGCCATTTGTCTCCAGTTTAAACCTTCCCCTGGCAGCTTGGTGGCATATATCCTGTGACCTCCTATGGCTCTGCTACCTCCCTGCCACAGCAGCTCCTGGGAGTACATTACAGAGGATGGGACATCAACTATTAAAGGCGCTCTGCTCTCATCCCTCCTCACCTAAGCAGCTGAAACCACAGCAAACTTCACTTCCAATTTACCACCTGCACTATCAAGTGCTACACCTCCACAGTGGAAGTCTCTCATTACAGCACAGACATGAGAAGAGCAGGTAGAAGTCTGCTCCAAACCTGTAACTCTGCAAGTGCAAAAACGTCTCTCCCACATACTCATCCAATTTACCTTGGGCACACATGAGCACTTCTGATCCTGTTAGCCAGTGAGGGATGGTGAAAGCACACACGCACATGCATGCACACCAGCCAGCTCATTAAATCTAATTAGACAATCTTCCACGGGGAATTTTGAAATGCATATCCAGCAATTGCTCTACACTGCTCTTTCCTCAACCCTCTGGATGTGTGAGCATGATTACTCACCACATGAAAAATAAAACTAATATGAAATTTAAGGGAACTGCCATACTTGCACATTAGCAGAGCTGCACTGTAATTTAGTCGGAGTCTTCCTGCTTAGAGATAAATATGGTGGCAGCAATACAGGGAAAGAAGAACACGCAAGGCTCAGATTTGGATCCAACCTCTCCAAGGAACCAACGAACCAGAAAACCAGAACTTTTCCCCAGTAACTTTATTTACCCAGTTGACATTCTGGTCTGTAAGGCGTGGAGCCAACACGTGTATGTCACACCATCAAAGCCGGGAAGACAACTAAGCAAAAGTACAAAGGACTGAATTCTGAGGGACACAAGGCAAAAAAAACACCCTCTCTTCATGATCTTCCAGTATAGAAAAATTGAGGCTTCAGACCTGATATATGATGTATAGGATCCATCAGAGCTATGCACTGAAGCAGACAATCTAATCCATTCCCCAAAGTGCTCTCCATCCCCCCCTCTGCCAATGTCGCCAGCCAGCCAAGAGCAGTTAATGCCAGCTCCAGGGACATTCCCTGTGCTCAGGACAGATGTTCTTTAAAACTGCCACTTCATTGCATCAATTGTTCACACAACAAAATCCCTCAACGGGCTGGTTTACATGGGGGAAGCTTAATCTGAATTCACTTTCACAGAAGAGTAGCTAAACTACGTTAAACATGGCAACTCTATACAGAGCATCCCTCCTTTGAGTTTGCCTTCTTATTTGCAGGGAGAATGCTGACTTCGAACAACAAGCATTTCAATTCTCAATAACTGTATGTCATTAAACCTTCTGTATATAAAGCTAATCCAAACAATACACACATCATGATTTCTGAAAGTCCCTGGGCATCCAGGCTCAGCAGCCTCCCATCATGCCTAATCCAGCAGATCCCAGATGGGTTTGGGAAACTCCTAGCTTCTTTACTAATCTGAAATCACCCCCAGATTTGACCAGGAGGTGCCAACAGCACTGCTCATCTGCACCAGCCTATGGAGACCACTCAGGAGTCAAAATAAGCATCTCTTCTGAAGTCTACAATATCTTTAAGTTATGTTCTTTGTTAGGGTGATTGGTTATCTAGAACTGCTCTACTGAAAGCAAATAAAGTTGTCCATCAAATGTAAATATTAAAATAAAATAAAATAAAATAAAATAAAATAAAATAAAATAAAATAAATATTTGGCATTGCAGAAGTCTGAACAACCAAATCCAAGCAACACACCACTTGGGGGACAGAGCTGCTCTGTACCTCTGATCCCAGCAGCAGTTGGAACTAGTTTCACCTGCAGACTTAACTCCTTTCAGAGGAGCTTTACAAATGCTTTTCATACACAGGGATCACAAAACTTTAAACAGACATGAACCACTTGAAAGTTGAAGAACATTTGGCATTTCAAACCCCAGCACACAGCATGGAGGCCTTCACTTGGTCATGCCATATTCCACTCCTGCCAAGCGCAACGCTGAGCTTCCCAGGAGAGGCTTACACCAGGAGAAGGTCCTGGATCAGAGGCTGCAGACCTCAACTGCTGTTGCTCTTTGAAAGAAGTTGAAAAACTCTCCCTTGCTGTATCATGAGGACTCCAACTCCAGCTCTCTGCTACATGGTGACTTTGGATGAAGACTACCCATGGACTCAGCACCCCTAGACTGCATCACAGCATCTGGCTGCCCACTGATCAACATTACAAGAACAGGTAGGGCCAAGACAGGCTCCAATCCTCCTTTCCAAAGCCTTGCACAGGACTATCCCCATGAGCAGAGGATAGTCGCACCCTGGCCAAGCCCAGGGAGCAGCTGTGTTTGACACCAACCACCGAGCCATCAGTCTTAGGAGCCCATGGGGCCAGCACTCTCTACAGCACCAGCCAGCACAGCCCTTCTACCAGAGTGCAATGGGACTGTCCCAATCCAGCCACATCAATGCCCAGAAACATCTCAGTGCATATGTGGGTATAGGTGGCTGTGTGTCTGTCTGCGCACGTGACACTGCTTATTTCATGTCAGACACTCTGAAAACAGGAATGCAGATGACAGACACAAAAGCTGCATACCACAACTGCAACAGAGCAACTTCCCTAATGCTTCTCAGATGGACTTTGGGTCAAATCCAACTGCAGGCAAGGATGGTGGAAAGGCTCCCGCCGACCTTCAGTATATGATCTTCACGTAGATACATTTGTGTAGGAAACAACTAGCCAAGTGTAAAGGGCTGGTACATTCAGTGAATTTTCAAGCTTGGCTAGTGAAGCCAAAGGGCTTGCAATTTCCATAAAACAAGCCACTCCCAGTTTTTTCAGCCTTGCTTTTTCAGTCTCAAACAAAACAAAACAAAAAAAGAGAAAAAAAGAGAAAACAAAGGAAGAAGAGAAGAGAAGAGAAGAGAAGAGAAGAGAAGAGAAGAGAAGAGAAGAGAAGAGAAGAGAAGAGAAGAGAAGAGAAGAGAAGAGAAGAGAAAAGAGATACATACGAACAGGTCCTACATTAAAGTAGGTAAAATCATGGAATACAATGGACTGAAACAACTGTCACTCATTCATATGGATGTCACACCTGCAGTATTTGTCTTTGTTTCTCTTGCAGGTTAAGTGTCTAATTTACTTTCCTCTGTTCACAGTAATAAATGCAAGTCCTAAAATACGCAGGATAATAAGTATCTAGCAAGAGTCAATGCACACTGCTGCACTGACCGAGCTGTTCGAATTTCATGATTATACCAAAGATACAATTTTGTCATAGACACTATAGTTTCAATTAAAAAAAAAAAAAAAAGCCAAAAACAAAAACAAAAAAAAAAAGAAAAAAAAAAAAAGAAAAAAACCACACAGAAATTAACGGTGAATTGCAGCACATAGAGCTAGAGAACAGCTAGCTGTCAAAACAAGACACACACACACCAAAAAAACCCTCAAACATTTAAGTGACAGAAGGAAATTATACTTAAATTACTATCAGTTTCCCATAGTTTTTATGACATTAAATTAGATGACTTTTCATTATGGCTCATGATCAGAGACAGCAGTTACATATTTTCAACTTTTTTCCTGTTTTTATCTTAAAGTTTTTAGTTGCAGAAAAGCTTAAATAAAAAGAGAACCTGTAAGAATTGAGAGACAACGTAACCAAAGGCTTAGCTGTATCCCAGAGCTGGCTTTGCTCTGTGAAAGTGTTGTTTCAGCCAGAAAACTAAAAGAAAAGATAGTAAGACGTTTATTCTGGCTACTGGAAAATACAGATGTTAGTCCCAGATTATATCCTGTTAAAAACAAAAGCTATGGGAGGAAAAAAACTTTTTTTAAAGTACTGGAGTCACAACAGCTTTTTCACAGAGACAGAGAGAAGCAACTTGAATATAAATAAGTGTCCAAAATAGGTCAGCTCTCTTTTCTTGGCCACTGAAGTTTGATACTTTTCACTGGAGGTTAGCCTGGGCGGTGGTGGCACACACGCTGCAGGGGCACAGGCTGAGCCCACAGGCAGCTCCTGGCTTGGTGGGAGCTCCAGTGGCCCAAGCAGAGCTCCGTGGCAGTGGGTTGGGGCTCACACACCGAGCATCACCGGGCACACTTCAGGCAACAGCCGCACACTTCGCAGCTCTACCTGTGTTTTCCCTGATTGTACAGGTTTCTGAAACAGCCAGGAGGGTTTTGAAACACTGTGCGTCCACAGCCAGTTTTGAGCTTATCAAGCAAAAAGCATGATAAGAAATACCATTTTTTCCACAGCCTTCACCAGCAACATGCATCTGAGCATCCCATAGCTTTGCAGGGAGCAGCTCTCTGTGCTGGGGCAGGAGGGGCTCTGTGCAATCCAAGTTACGGTGGGCAAAGCCATTACCTCCCCACCAGAGGTTACAGACCCTTAATCCGAAACAGAGAGCAGTTTTGGACTCAAAAGTCAGGCCACGATGTGCAGAGCATGCACTTCAGTTGCTCTGCCACTGCTTCCACAGGGGGAGGCTGATGGGAGCACTAACATTAGGCTGCAGGAGAACCATAGGTTTTCTCTCTTTTTTTTTTTAATTCATTTTTTAGAGGTGAAAAGTGAACGAGTTATTACTACAACAATGAGAGCCAAGTCTGACGGTCTAGCCTCAGCAGAACTCCTGCCTAGCTCGGCTTGTTTACCACCAATAAAAAGCCCATTAGTTGCACAATGTGCCTGTTAAATATAACTCCAAAAAATCATCACTGGCAAATTAGTAAGACATCAGGATGCGCAGACACCTCAGCATGGCGTTATGGAAACCACAGAGGAGTCAGACTTCCCTCAGGAGCTTTTCTCAAGAAAGACAAGCCTGAAGATTTCTCTCCTTTTGCAGGAGAGACCCAGCTAATTTGAAGAGCTCGGGACCAAAAAGAGCTCATCCCACCAACCAGCACAGGGTTACCCACTAAGTGACTCGCAGAGAAAGTAAACTCATTGGGCTCTAATGGCACCAATTTGTGTCAGCGCCAATAAGGGCACAAGGTCCCCCCTGCACAGGAGTGGCCAGTGAAGGAGGCTGCAATGGTCTACAGCTTCCACAAAACTTCTTATCCCTGCCCAGGCCCTGATACGTGACAGCAATGAGTGCGGACTCAGCACCCCCCTCTGTGCTCACCCAAGAATCCATTAAAAGTATCACTGGTATAAACTCAAAAGGAGGCATGGGGGAAACCATAAACTGCCCTCCTTTAAGGATCCCACCAGGGGGAAACCATAAACTGCCCTCCTTTAAGGATCCCACCAGACTCCTGTGGGCACTGCTTGAGGCAAGGAGAAAGCCCTACATTTTCCCCATACATCTTAACAACTGCTGTAAAGAAATACACAGCTCCCAGCCCAGTCCCTGACCAAATGAAACAGAACTTACCCTTGCCACCTGCCACAAACGCCACTACTCTCCAGCCAAGGAGCCCATAGCACAGACCTTGCAGACAGGGCTCAGAGTTACTTTTCCGATCACTGCCGCAAATTCGTGCAATTCAGGGGCCACCCCAAAGCTGACCCAGGGGTTCACACAGGCAGTGGAAGGCACTGCCTGGCTTCCCACAACCCTTCTCGGGCATGCAGAGAGACAATACAAGGGGAGAGGTGGAGTAAGTTCAGGAAGGTGCTACCTGGTGGGCTGTGGGTAGAACTGAGGGATTTTTCCAGTACTGTCCCTCTTAGCACACCACCTCCAGAGACTGAGCAACCCTGGGAGCTGCTCTAAACTCAAGAGCAATGTTTGCTTTTCTTCCTGAGCCCAGCTGAACAGCACAAACCCCTAACATTGCCTCTAACCCCACCATTAACTAGTTAGGGAAAACCTGAAGATACCACTTTACAAGAATGCAACATAAATTCTATTAACTCTCTGTCACCCCAAGAGCAGGGTGTCTGTGACTCCTCTGCAATTAGAATGTTTGTACCTTCTCTCTGTGTGAGTACTCCCAACCCCTTCCACAAGCCCAGCCATCTCTCTCCCCAGCCCCTGGAGAGAAAGCTGCTTTGGGAATGCATCAAGCAGAGCTGCACGTTGAGGACACTGCATTTGTGAAATAGGATAAGGATCCCTTCTGCTCACAAAACGTTAAGGGGAGATTTCAAAAGCAGCTGCAAATACCTAAGGCAGCAACTTAGACTGACCTTTTCTCAAGAGGCAACTTTCTCTCTCCATGCCTACACAGAACAGGAGGTGTATTTTTCAGACACACACCATATCCTCTAGGTTTCAAAGAGCAAAAGTGAGATCACACAAGCAGGTGAGCAAGTGTTGCGTTAAATCCTGATTGAAAATATAATCTCTGGATACAAGAAACAAAAGGCATCCATTGGCACAGAGCATTCACAGTATCTGCATCACTGCTATTACTAACAAATCTCCTACAGAGCCCTGAATACTGAAAATCCCTAAGAAGGACCCAAAGGCCATGGCAGGAATACTCATCATGCTCTTATTAAAGGACAACAGTGGATAATGAGGATGGTGGAGCTCTAGAACAGGTTGCCCAGGGAGGTGGTTGAGGCCCCTTTCCTGGAGATATTCAAGGTGAGGCTCCATGAGGCCCTGGGCAGCCTGGGCTAGTTGGTGGTGTCCCTGTGACTGCAGGGAGGTCAGACTAGATGACCTTTGGAGGTCCCTTCCAGCCTGGATGATTCTATAAACCACACCTAACAGGTTTATATACAAAGGAAGAGCTCCCCTCAGCCCAGTGAGGAGAAACAAACAGGCAGACTCCCTGCTCACCCCTGCCTAACATTTAAATTCAGGTGGGAGCTGATGGAGACAACAGAAGGATAAGAGCTACAACCAAATTAGTAGCAGGTGTTTGGGCCAGGATGATGAGGATGCTCAGCTGCTTCCTTCAACCATGATCACCTGCACGTGGAAACAGGTGGAAGTCACCCCACTCACAGGGTCTCTATTTCTGAAACCAGCAGGATGGTTTTGAACTCATGCTCAGGAACAGCTTTCCCACTGCCAACAAGCCCCTTCCATGAGCAAACCAGTAATGCCAGTGCAATTGTGCTGAGGAAGAGTTTGGCCTATTAATGTCCCTACCAGGTAAGTTTTTTAACCAGCAGTGAAGGAGCTTCTTCAGAACCAAACCGCAGTGAGCTTCAAATGTCTCATAGGGGTGGAAGTGGATGTGCCCACATCAGAACAAGCCACAGCAGAGCTTTGCTAGACAACTCTCCACATCAGCCATGGCTCATACCAGTGAGCAATCACCCCTAGCCCCACCAGAATTACATATCCCCACATCATTTTAACCAAATAGCTTATCTTAGGGTTATTTGAGATGCTAACTCCATCCTGTGTTTAAAATCAGACCCGAACCACGATGCCCAGGGACCCTCTCTGCACTCTTCCCTGCTCCTTCTAATGTGTCCAGATCAGTTCTGGGGGAGAGGGCAGGAAGGGTGACTCCACTCCAGCAGATGCCACACTGGATGGAGTATGGCATTGGACGTGGTGCTGTAACACAATGCTGGCGAGGTACCGCCTGCCCCGCCGCTGCAATGCAGGGGGCCGGCACCAACACCCCACCAGGTGCTCCAGCTGGTCCCACAGCAACACAGTCCTGTCCTCGGGGCAGATCCAGACCGCAGCCCACCAGCCCAGCCAGACACTTGCATCTCCAGTGCTGACAGCCAGGGAAACACAGCTTCGATTTGCCGTTGTTCAGCTGGTTTTGGGTGCGGGGCCCTTCGAGCCGGCTCAGGGGAGGTGGAGGTGCAAGCCCCAGGAGCTTGCAATAAAGGAGATCTGTGTGGCTGGCGAGTGCGAGGTCTCCTGGGAACGGCCCTTTTACTGGGCTCCAGATGCTGTGGAGTGATTGCTTATATGAAGGCGGGGGAGGCCTCTTTACTGTTTCTCATTTCCTCCTTTTTTGCCTCCCCCCCCCTCCTGATTTCCTGGTTTTGTTCAGAAGCACAAGAGAGTCATTCATCATTTTTCTTCCAGCACAAGGAGCGCTCTCACCTCCCCCTCACCCCTAAATCCCTCCCCACCAGAAAAGGGCACGCGTTCCCCAGCCAAAAAGGCTCGCAGCAGGGAAGGCAAAGCTCCCCAGCTCCCGCACACAGCTCCGGCACAAAGGGCCACATTCTCAGCTGGGTTCAGTGGGTGCCAGCCCCCAAAGGGTGAAGGCCAAAACTCAGCGACAGCAGAAATGCTAAGTCAGAAAACGGATATCAGCGGCGGAGGAAAGCAATTTGCACCGGTTTGAATTACGGGCGATGCGAAGCAGAGAGGAATTTGCATGCTGAGGAGACAGACAGCGCCTCAGGTGACCGGAAAAAAAGAGCTAAGAGATGAAGGTCCGTTTCCTTCTCACCCCACGTGCCCTGATGGGTCACTCCAGTGGCTGAAACCTGGGAAAACTTTCCTTGAGGAGTTGTGTGTGTCCCCTCCTCGCTAGAAACTGGGTGGGCATCAGTCCAAGTGCAGTCCGGGGACTGGATTTGCATTGCTCTACGTGATAGCAAGCCATCAGCCCCTGCTTTGGGATGGGCTTTCAGGAAAGCTCTGTTGGGTTTGCAAGAGGAGGTTACAGATGCAGACATTTAATCCATTCAGGAGGTCAATGACACCCCCAGGAGAAAACTCATGGAAACTCATTGAAGCACTTTGCTTCAATACTTCCTAGGGCCACTTGGATTCACAGTCACACAGCACTTTCCTGTAACTTTTTGATGGCCTTCTCCTTGCCCCATCTTGGAGGGAGACAGTCAGGGCTAAGACACCTTATCTTTAACAGAGAAGCTCTCTCCAAATGTCCTTGAGAAAGACAGCAAGTAGGAAAACTCCAAAGTAGTTAAAATTCTTGTGTGTGTTTTTATAAAGTAACTGCGTTTGTGTGAAAACCAAGACTGCAAACGCCTGGGGAAAAAAAAAAAGGAACAAAACTGGACATATAGAAAATGTTCCAGGTTTCAATTTTGTTTAGGTTTAATCACAGCAATAACAGCAATCAAACGAAAAAGATCTGCTTATAGCCAAACCAAGGCTTCCTTTTTGGTCCTTTTAGAAGGAAGAGAAATAGAAGACTCTGGTCAGTACAGGGGCCAGTAGGGTGGGGGGGACCCTGTGTAACAGCAGCTCCACCAAAGAGGTACATTTATGGCGCAATTTCAGCAAGAACTGGAAGAGCAATGAAAACACAAGCCACCAAGAGCCTGGCCTTTCGGGACAAAACTCATCCACACCCACTGATCCAGATTTCCTGGAGGATCACCAAGGCAGGCAGGATCCGCTCCTCCAGTCTCTCCCCCAGATACCACCAGCTGCTTAGGTGAACTGAAACGTCATTTGGATAGACTCAGATCTTACAGTGCAGATAGCTTGTGTTCCCATCTCCAGCAAAGCAACAGTTTGGGACCACTTTTTACACATCCTGGGTCACTGGGTAAATTGGCAAAATGCTTCAGGGCCACTTTTTAGAGTCTGGCTGTTCATTCCCTTTGCTCTCTTTAAAACGCTCAAATGAGAAATTTTTTTGCTGCTGGTCTCCCCAACATCTTTGCAACCTTGTTTTGACATTACTTTATACTCCCACAGAGAAATGTCAATATTTAAAAATTACCCAAATAAAATCTTAGATTTTGCTCTTTTTTCTTTTCTTTTTTTAATGGTTTGGCAGCCAAACCGAAACAATCAGCCCCAAGCAGGAACCAACATGTGGACTCCATCATAAGAGTGTGTCACCTCCACAGCTCCCAGACGTGCTCACACAGAGCTCAGCACCTGACCCTCCCACCCCAGCGGGATAGCCCCTGATGGCTCCTCTCTGTGGAGAAATAGCAGGTTTCAGCAGGTCTTCACCAAGCCAGACAGGTCAAAATGAGCCTGCTAGCACCCTGCTGAAAATATGCAAAGTAAACCTGAGAGTCAGCACGGGAAGAGAAGGTAAGGCTGGCAGAAATGCAGCAAGAGAAAACAAGAGGAAGAAAGGGAGCACAGCACTGTACAGCAGGAAAAAAACACAAAAACCAGCTGATAAAAAAAAAGGGGGGGTGGAGGAATGTACAGGGCTCTAGGGAAATAGAACAGCAATAAGGGGCTGGGATGAACTCCCTGGCCTGAATGCAAATGGTCAGCATGGGTATGATAGTGCGTATTTTCTTCTCGTCACCAAGGAGTTTCCAGAGGGCCCCCAAAAGCCTTTTGCAAATCAGGACCAAGCTCTTGACTTCGCTTGGGTGCAGCTGCTGGATCATTCCTTACCCATTGGGCTGTGATCCCACAGAAGTCCAGGCTTCTGCTATTGGAAAGAATATTAAAATACACTCAAAAAAAATCCCAGGAGGTTTTGCACTGGAGCCTTTTCAGTGTTTTCCTCACCCTAGCATCTTCAAACTAGGCAACATGTGGCACCATCACGGTTTCTGTCGTATTCATCACTGGAGCAACTAGCAGGCTGTTCAGTCAAAGAAACTTGCTCTCCTGAGATACAATCCCATCACTGGGTCTTCCAAAGGATAAGTATCCCCCAAAACCAACTCACCCAGCAGTACCTGCTGCATCAGCTCCCTTGACTTCCAGATGGGGCTTTCACAGTGCACCAGAAGCCAAACACAGGTGCCTGTGGCCAGTCTGTGCCTGGGGGCAGCAGAACCACAGCAAGGGAGGGATGTGATTAATTACACAAATAACAAACAGCCGGATGCCAGCCCCCACCCTACACAGCTCACACAGCACGACAGGGGTTGTGGGAGTGAAGCGAGTGGCTCAAAACCCAGAGGAGCTCCCAAATGAGGCCACTCTTACCCAATTCCAGCTACAGACCTGCATCTTGGCCTCCATAAGGGCCAGGAAAAGTCCTGCACATTTTCTTTAGAAAGGAACACAACAGTGAAAAGCCCCCAGTAGGAGAGTTTTCCTTTCAGCCTGACCTGGACCGTCCTGCGTATCCGCCGCGAGGGCACGGCCACCGGGAGCCAGCTCGCCTGCTCAGGGAGGAGAAAAGGGAAGTTAATTTTCACAGCCAAAAGAAAATAGTGAGTTCTTTTCAGATGGCAGGAATATAACTGTGACACTTAGTCACTTGCTATTCCTGCTTCCCGGGTGCGTCTCTCTACAGGAAAGCCCCCGGACAGAAGTCTCTCCGGGCAGCGTTGCAACATGTGTTTGCCCAAACTTACTGTCTAAACCTGCTCCAAGGTCCCCATGCTGCCTCCTTGGGGAGCTGCAGGGTTTTCAGGGAGGTTCAGTCTCACCCTCGCTATGCTTTGGCTGCCTTAAAGCAGATGCATGTGTCTAGCTGGAAAAAAGGGTCAACCTGCAGCCCTGGCCTAGGGCCACTCAGGGACTGACTCACCAGCTGAAAACAGCAAAGTCCCGGGATGTGCAAGCCAGGACACGATGACAGCACCGCACAGCCCGAGGCTGGGTTTGGAGCGGAAGGGAACTAACGCCATGTCTCCAGCTCTAAAATGCAGCTCTTCACCACCGTCATGACGGGGAAGTTGCATTTGCTCCACGCTGAGCTGCAATGGGGAGTCACCCTATCTCATGCATTGCTCCTGCAATGAAGTGAGCAACTCCAGAACTCCCCAGCCCCATCGTGGGGACAATATCTGATCCACCATCTGTCCCAATCCCTGCCAGGCTGTGGCTACATGCCCTCCAGGCACCATGCACGCTTCCATGGTTTGAGAGAGAAGAGAGGGACTCATCTCAGGCTTACTCTAGTGCAGGGCAGACTGTACACCTTGCACAAGAAGCCCCAGGTACCGGCACCAGGCAGTCACCTCAGCTCAGGTCATGCTGCCAGCACCGCTCAGCCCGTGATTTCAGGGATTTCCAAAGCACAGCCCAGGCTGCTGGCTGCTCAAAGAGTTACCTTCTTCATTGTGGTACCACACTAACTGCAGTCTTGCACTGCAGATGCTTTCTTGCATTCACAGCTTGCTCGGACAAAATTTTGGTAAGTTCCCCCATAAAATAATCCCGAATCTGATGGGAAGCCACTGCTTCAAGAGCTGCAAAAGCTTACTGCAGGCTCTGCAGAGCTTCTCAGGATGTAATTTATATAGTGGTGGGCAGCCCACAGTGAGTTGTAAACACTCCCACAGGAGCAGTCATACACTCAACTCTGAGCTCGATGTCAGTCCTGAACATGGGTAATGATGACAGGAGGCAAGAAAGATACATAATTTAACTGCCAAAAATGCAGTTTCATCACAGGATGCCATGGAGGGGATATGCATTCAGTTGACTATCTCCGAATAGGCAAGGAAAATAAAAGAGAAGAACTGGAAATAAACCCCAACAACCCAAGCACAGACTCAGTTAAATATTTATAGAGGGCCACTGCATTTCAATCACAAGCGGTTTCTTAGGTCACCTGGGGCATTTCAGCTCTGCTAGAGCAGATCAGTTCCGTGGGACAGAGCACTACCAATAACCCCAACTCAGAGGATGAACCTTCCTAGCACATAATTCAGGGAAAAAACCAGACCCGGGCAGGGTTGTGCTTCTACCCAGCACAGCCCAAGTGATGGGACCTCCCTTCTCACCATGGCTGCTGTTCCTGGACACACAAGGCAGCAGGAGACAGGAACAAACTGGATGATGTCAGCAAATTGGATTTGTAAGACCAAAGTGGTCTTGTGTGTGGAGTTCTTCCTATCCTGATGCCTGAAGGCACTGCAGTAATGTACACAGACAAGGGTTTGCTTGCCTCCCCGGGCACTTGAATCCCCAGTGCTAGAAGTCAGGAGGGCAGCTCACACAGCAAAGGCTGTTGCGTCCCTGTAAGCAGCCGGCAGACCAGGCTGTGCTTCGGAAGCCCCTGAAATCACCGGCAGCATGATGGGTTGCTGTAGCACTGTTCCTACCTCACAAGGCTCGCTCCAGACTCCTTCCATAAACTCCCAATTTGTGCACCTCTGGCTACCACCTAAAGTGGGATTATGGGCTTGAGGGACCTTTGGCCAGGTTGGTCTGCTGCGCTGTCGTATCTCCACTGCCCAAGTGCTTTCAGCATGGTCTGAATATGCAAAGGTCAGTTTCAGCACGTGCAGGACCAGCCAAATGGCCTGGGGTTAAGGTCACAAATCCCTGACACCAGCCTGATAAAGAGAATAAACAAAAATTGGAGGAAAGCAAGGACTGAAATCAATAACAAACATTACTAGAAAGACGGAAGGTTTCCAACTGTCTGAGATTAGAAGAACGTGTGTTTGCACTACCAGTTTTTTACCAGGCAGAATTTGTTACTGCTGAAAATTTTGCATTTTAGCCCTTTGTCAGCTCAGCTGGCCTTAGTCCCTGTAGGATGAGGGTTGCTGTTCCCAAGAGGGCTGAGCACCATCCAAACCACAGTTTGCGCAGAAGGACCTGCAGGAACTTTACCACCACCCTGGTCAGCTTTGCCGTGTTGAACTCACTTCATCCAAAACAAGAGGAGAAAAAAAGGCAAACAAGTCAAGCCCTGGTTCACAAAGGCGGGGTTGAGCAGAAAGGAGGGGTTAGACTCAAAAGGAGAACCCTCCATCCAAACACAAGTATCTGAAGCAATATTTGTAAAGCAAACACAGGAATGACCGGCAAGCAGCGTGCATTTTGCACACCTTCCCCTTACCAGCAGGCAAATCTCAAAACAACATCAGCACTTCTAGAGGGATTAAAGCTCTCTGAGTCCATGGACAACCTTTGTTTAAAAGCCACGTAAGAGGCAGTGAGTTTCTACAGGCTGACTCCCTACAAACGTAAGCAAGGGAAAGTTATCAGCTCTGGGCTCCCAAAATATTTACTCAACTGTCCTGGTTTGACATCAGTCTAACACGATTCTGAGTAATCTTGAACAGACATTTCCAAAGTCCCATGCTGTCATTTTTATGGCATAGCCCTGACCAAAACTCAAGCGCAGAGCCCCCTTTCTCAAGCGTATTTCCAGGCACTTTACTATTATAGAAGGAAACACTGTCCTTGCAAGGTAGGAACAGTGCTGTGGAAACCCACCCTATAGGGAGAGGAGGCTGAAGGTGTGCAGCCTCCACTATGCAACATCTAAGGGTCAGATCTATCAAACTGAAACTGGGAGACTAATTAAGACACCTAGATGAATGGCTTAAGCTGAGCAGGGGCCAAGCTGACAGAAGACCCCCTTGTGGAGAAGGCTGGAGTGTTTTAGTGACTGCAACTGATCTCAAACTTGGGTTTATCTCTCATCTGGCCAAAAGCCACAGCTTGGGAAGCACGTCTGGTGGAGGATGTCGGTACACCCTGCATGTTTCCTCACAAAGGCTTGGGATACCAGTTCTTATTTTTAGTACTATTTTCATTTCTTCATGTAATGAGTTCAGTGTTTCAGGCAGCCCTGGAGGAGCAGGAAGGACATGTCCCATAATAAAACTAATTAATTCATGTGGAATTTCTAGCCATTATTATGAAAGTGGCCAAATTCCTCACTCCTGAAAAGCTGCCAGAATGGCCATTAATCTGGCTGCGGTCACAAGCAGGATTCCTGTGGCCTCCTGCAACACCCGACCGGCCCCCAGGACAGAGACTGCAGAAACCAAAGTGGATATTGTTATTTCCTCACACCGACTCCCACAGCCTGAGTTTTACTAAACAAGACAGTTGCCTGAGAGGGCTCTATGCCAAATTCCTCTCAGTGCCCCCAGAACAAGCATGCCCCAGTCATGCACACAGAGGTCTGGACCTCCAAAAGCAGTCTGAATCAGGCATTTCAACATTATTCCAAGCTCTGCAGACCAACTGTTTTCACCTGTCCAGCCTTGGCGATTCTCTCAGTGACAGGTGCTCTGAATTTGTCCAAATTTGTCCTGGAGATGTCAGAAGTTGTATTCCCACCGCCCAGCTGGGTGTGCTAGGAAGCTGAGCTTTTTGGATCCCATCTGGGAAGCTGGGCTCCTCCACAGAGAAATTCCAGGCAAGAATCTCATCGACCGAAATCCCTCAATAATGCACAAGAATTAATGGAATCTGCCTCTCTGCCTGCAAGCTGGGGGTGACAGGGTCTGTGGGGCCTGGCAAGGAAAAAAAAAGCATGGAATAAACTTATTTTAGTCACTAAAATCAACAACAACAAAATTACTCTGAATACCCACAGGGAGCCAACCTATTGTGTAAGAAGTCACCATTTTGCCATAGTCTCATTTTTTTCCCCCAGTTCTGGACTGCTTTTTAAATTCAGTGATGGGTTAGAAGGTTACCTGCAAAATAGTACTTCCAGTGCTGTCCCACCATCCAGTCCCAGGAATGGCCTTATTTCCTGAACACCACTAGAAATCCAGACCTTCTGCCCCAGATGTCCTGTGTAATGGACTACCTGTAACAACCTAGATTTCTAAGTCGAAACAAAATCCTCCAAAAGTACACCTCTCCGCAATCCGTGGCGGCAGCACTGTTCACCACAGCCAAAGGAAAAGATCCCCTACCATGACCACCCACTACTTTAGGCTTCCTCATCCCAGTTTCCATCATGGCAGATGGTTTACCTGTCCATTCACATCACAGTCAGATCAAGACTGCAGGGATTTTCTTGCCATTACATGAATCTAGTTCATGTGATGTTCAGATGAATGAAAAGTGCCTTCTACACATTAGAGATTGCATCAAACTCATGGACCTTGGTTAGTAGTGGGTACTGTGCTAGAAAAATAATGTCTATTGGAGCCCAGTAGTGCAGACAGGGAGAAGGTTCCACCAGGAACGTTGTGCTTGAGCAGTTAGACTAAGAGCTTAGGATGGAGTCTGGAGCAGTTATTCCAACCTTCATAAAATAGGGGTAAGACTCCTTATAGCATTATCACTCAGCATTTTCCTTGAGTTGGTTCAGCTGCAAAGCTAGAAGAGCAAATCAGCTACCATGTGGAGGGTGGATTGCAGCACGCCTGAGAAGTGTCCCCAAGATGCAAGGCAATTCACTAGTGTAACTGGATTTTTTCTTTAGCAAAGACACTTCAGGTTGAGCAAAGAGGACAAGAAAGAACAGAAAACAGCCATGGAAAGCCCTGGGGTTGCTGGGTTAGCCTCACTGCAAACAGAAACACCATGATAGCCAACAACCCTGACCCTACAATCCCCACACTGAACTCTTATAGTGGCCAGGACCCAGAGGACACAAACCAGGCACCTTGGGGAGTCCTCAATCCAAGCAATGCAGATTATCCCAGCCTCAGTAATTCCAGATCCCTGCCAGGGCTATGGGACAGAGCTCCAGCACCAGCCCTAGGCTCCAAAGGTGCGGAAGGCTGAAGCCCCAACATTACCCACCCCTCCTGCTCTTCCTTCTCGTGCCACTTCTCTTAACTAAACCTGAGTTCCTCTCCCCATTTCTGCTTGCTTTTGAAGTGCCAGATGAAACAGCAGCAGATGGTGGCAAGCCGCTTGCCCACTGAAAGCCACAGGAGACAAGAGTTTCCACCCGGGCCATGTGGGAGAAATGCCATCACGCCCGTCGCAAAACGTTCATCTCCTCCGCAGGAGCCTCCTCACAGCCCAATGGCACACCAAATGCCACAGACAAAAGCTCCTGGATTCAAACAGAAAATGACCCCTAATCAACTTTCCAGGTGCAGAAAAAGTCAGATTCCAGCCAGTTTCACCGCTTTTGTTCTTCTGCCTTCACTGGGGCTGCTCAGGATCTGTCCTGCTCCCCTTGAGAGCAAGATATAGGGCACTTCCTAACAGGAGACAGGTCACACTGGGGGACACACACCTGATCTTTAGCGGTACCAAAATGTCTTGGAGGACACGCAAAAGCACAAAAACACCTTTAACAATTCACTGCACCCACCACTCCCCCGACTGAACAGCAAGCACTCCTAGGACAAGGACATTAGGTGTACACCCTTTTCTAGTTTTAAAACAGCAGGAGGAATACATAGGAAGGTTATCATACAACCTCCTTACCTAGCCAAGAGAGACTGGATCTTCTACAACTAGCCAGAAGAGCTGAGAAAAAACTGCCCTAGCTGAAGTCTGAGAAACAAGATCTTAGAGGGGATTCTTGCTGTGGAGTCAAGCAGAAATACAGCGCAAGGCTTCATGAATTTTCCTAACATTATTGGACTACAGGACTCGCCCATTGACAACACTATGCTAGTGACTCCAACAGCACGTCATTGTTGTACATACCCTGCATCACCCGGCCAAAAGGACAAGCTGTGAGAAGGCACAAAAAACTCCTCTCTTACCTCACCTCCAGTCAGTAAGGTGTTGGAGACGATATTAATTTCAAAGGCAGAGCATTAGAAACCCCCTCATCCCACCTGAGCTGTTTTATCTGCAAAAAACTGTAAGGAAAAGCAGGGATTTCAACATGGTCCAATTCCCACCAGCGCTTTGTGTCACTCTCAATTACAGTCCAGAATGAAATACCAAGAAATCGTTTCTTGCGGCTGGCAGAATTAATGGGATCTTTGACTACAGAGAGCACCAGGCAGTGAACTTGTTCCCTTACCAGCCAAGAGGCACAGTGCAGCTTTCTTCAGAATAAAAGCTGCAATGTCAAAGAATAGTTTAAGGCTTATAAAAGTAACCTGATGTTTCCCAGTATTCCAGTCTTTAAGAAAGGCATGTGATTACTGACCCTTTCCTTTCTAAAACAATTTATTTCTACCATAACCTGATGCAGCAAGAGACTTTATCTTCCCACTGGTATCTCGGTAAGTTACATTTGGGGCAAAACACTGAGCAGAAGACGATCAATAATGCAGTTAAAACAGGCTGTCAAATGCAGCGCTGCACCAAAGCTCTGATAACTCTGCACTAACCCCTTTCTCTTAAGCCTTTGCCCAGAATAACCACCACATCATGTTTGCTTGTAATTATATGTCAAGTTGCATGTTTAATGAGGTCACACTTGGCCAGTTCATGAATGAGAAACACCTCCTAGCTTGCTGGCAGTGACTGCTGAAGGTGGATGAGGATGCTTCAGTCAGAGACTCAATCTGCTGGAGGTAGTTTGTTTTTCCGGAAATAAAAATAAAACTGAATCTGCAATTGGCTAAGCTGGCCGAAAACTCATCCTTCCAAAAAAGTGAAGATTTGGTTGGGTTAACGCCCCATCATGGCTTACCCAAGGTCTAGACAAGGACCAAGACCTGTATGATGGACCATGAGGATGTGCACAAGGACAGGGAGGGAATGGGGCTCAACTGCCACAAGATCAGCTTAGCAGGGATGAAAGGCAGCCAAGAATAAACTGCACAGCCTGGTAGGACCCCCAGCAAGGATTTTTCCCTCTCTCATTAGGCCACACCAGGAGCATGCACCATGGTTAGCTTCAGCTTCCAAATCCCATAGCACGCTGGGCACCAGCATGTCGTTGCACAGCACACAGCAAAGGGGCACGTAACGCAACGCCCTCCCCCAGGCAGACATGGGGCAGTGACGGAGTTTCTCCTCAAAGCAAATGCCATCTGGTAAAGCCCCGCTCTTCCACTGACGACAAACCTGCCTCTTCTGGCAGATGCAAATGGTTAGCGAGGACATGTTGGAAAGCCAAGCCCAGTATGTTCAATCTGTGCTGCTAAAGGAGACCCTCAAAAGCAGTCACACATGCACTGATTTAGGCAGCTACTCTCCAGGGAAGAGCCAGGTGTGAAGCCAGGTGCCATGACAAAGGGTTTGCATCCCTCTGATTCGGAAGCGGTCTGCTAAGCAGCCACTGGATCGAAGCTATGTATTTCACCCTGATTCAAGGAGAGAAACCAGGAATTCATACACCTGGAAATTCAGTACACCACCAAGCTCAGCCTTCCTTCTCCGACAGAAACACTTTAAAAGCATCTTTGCATTCTACTTTGGCCCTCCTCTTACTCTGTCTGCCTAAAGCAAAAGACCTTCCCTGAAGGAGTCAGCCCCAGCAGGGAAGGCAGCTGTGACCATGCTCAGAAAGCTGGAATCCAAGCAGAAACACAAAAATATCCACCAGGGAAACTACTGTTCAAAAACCCACCAGGGAAAATGCTGTTCTTTCCAGGTCCCTACTGCTGAACACGTGACCAGGAAAAACAGGTACAGGAATATTGCTGGCCACTGGGATGGAACCCTGTCTTCACAAATCCAGGTGTCTTTGTGGGTAACAGCAACAGCCACTCATCGAGCAGATAAATTAGCCCCAGCTAATATTGCAGCCAGGTCTAGTACAGAGCCATACACAAACACACCTCTCGCATTCCAGTTTTCACTGTTTTGCCTCCTGACTTGTTTATCTCGGCTCAATTCCTGGATGTGGATAAAACAAACGACATGGACTTTCTCACAGACGGGGCTTCTTGCTGTTCCCTTGACAAATACCATGCTCAGCGAGTATGAGCCTGAAACCCAGAGGAAAGGAAACAACTGCAAAGGGCAAGAAGGAAACAGATCATTTGCCAAGGGACAGCATGAAAACACATTTCTGCTTTGGGCCAGAGCCTTGAAATGTTCCCAGGCTTCCCCTTCCCTCCAAATTACCATTTTCACATCACCATCATCCCCCCCTAGAACAAACTCAAGTGGGACTGGGGCAGGGGGTAGCATTATTTTCAAGAAGCTGCTCCACAAGGTGCTATTTATTGTCTTAATACTTAAAAGTGACAGCCAGCCCAGGGCCTGACCAGGTTAGCTTAACCAGACACAGCTGCCACGAAGGGACCTGGAGACCTGGTCCACCTACTGGCAAAGCCCCAGGGGCAGCAAGAAGAGATAGGCTGTGTGGGTTCTTTT
The DNA here is from genome assembly GCA_013398155.1 of Pedionomus torquatus. Classification (NCBI taxonomy): domain Eukaryota; kingdom Metazoa; phylum Chordata; class Aves; order Charadriiformes; family Pedionomidae; genus Pedionomus; species Pedionomus torquatus. The sequence goes on along the minus strand of VZRU01016594.1, from coordinate 42,158 downwards.
TTTCATTCACATATCACCCTTAGAGCTGTTAGTAATTGCATTTCACATTTAATAATTTCTTCCACGGCAAGGAGCTCTGCAGACATTCGGTTTAGCCTGGGCAGAGCTGCTGTAGTGGCTGTGGACATATTAACATGCTGCTGTGGATTTGGTTCTTGTGGTTGCCTTCTCTGGTGTCTAATAATGTCCAAGCTGGCATAAGCCAGGCTGAACACCTGGTTGCAGCACTCATAACTAATCTCCCTCTTGCTCACGTGCTTCTGCCTCAAGAAGCATCTAACATGGGGACAAGGGGGACACTCGTGCCCTGGCTCTCCTCTAGCCCTCACCCCCGTTTTAGCAACAGAGTGCCTTCAGGGCCTCTGCTGCTGTGCTAGATCTGGCCAACTTGACTGATGGGGTCAGAAGTTGTGGGGCAGAAGGACAGATACACACATGCACACGCGGATCATGATGGACACTTCATTTCCTTATAAAAGCAGAACAGCGGAGGTCTTCCTGGCAATTCAGGGGACGTAAAAAAATGCACTCATAGCATTACTGGCATGGTTTTCAAGTTGCTGTTAAAATTCCACTTACATTATGCTGTCTTCAGCCTCAGACTCTTCTGTTTTGTTGCAATACATTAAACTGTCTTTTAGCAGCCGCCTGACAAGGGGAAATGAAGGTTTTGACATCTGACCCGTAAGGAAGGATGTGTGGCATTTGGGGCTACCCAAATAAGGATTTTAGTTGGATGCTAACAACGAGCTGTGCTGTTAACAGTTAACTATTTTGACGCTGGTTTTATATCGTGGGAGTTCAAAGCGGAATCCCTGACCAGGTGAATGAGGCAACCCCAGCCTTGCAAGTTCAAGTTTGCCTGAGGCTGCATTCTTTTCACAGCTCTCTTTCCATTTGGAAAGGTTACTTTTCACTGGCACGGACTGAAGAAAACCCACACATTTGCTTTAATAAAGAAGTGAAATTCCGAAGCAGGACTCAATAGCCAGCAGTGGGTTCTGACGCAGATCCCAGTGAATTAGTACGAATAACCCAACAACAAAATAAAACAATACTACAAACCCAACTGAGCTGCACTGGCATAGAGAAAAAAAAAAATCCCTTAATTAGTCAGCTTTGAACAGTGGCTCAAGAGCCCTTTTTTCAGAGTGGAAAAAGTTTTATTCCTAGGACCTTGTCTCCATAAGGAGAAAACAGATGTTCTTCAGCTATTCTCATAACTCAGGCAGGACAACTTAGGGCACTTGCTGACATCGCTAAGATCAGCCCGGCTCCATCTCCTATCACAGGTTCCCACCGCAGAGCAGCACTGGCACCCTGCTGCACCTTGAGCCAGTTCAGGTCAGTGATCTGACAGAACACCACTGACTTGTTTCCTGGGGCTGGCTTTCTGCAGGATTAGCTCCTGAACCAGCCTCCTCTGACACGATGCGAGAACTAAATGCAGCAGAAGGAAGGGAGAGGGACATTGCAGTTGAAAACCCAACAAGACCACACAAGCCCCTGATGCCAGTTCATGATGGCCAAAGCTGAAAGCAGCATCCCCACCCTCCAGCTGAGACTGGAAAGGTTGAGAGACCCCAATGCTACCTGAAACACCTCTCAAAGCACATTGTGTCTCCGGGACCCTGGTCCTGGACCACTCTGGACCTGCTTGGAGAGAAAATGGCTATAGGGGACTGGGATATGATCTGCCAGGGCACAGATTGTTAACATGACGTACAGCCAGTCCCTGCTCTGCTCCCTGTGCCCTGGCAGATTCCAGGCACATCGCTTAGTCCATCTGCAAAACAACATGCCGATCTCGCTGAGGTGCTGAAAGAATAAACACACTCAAGACTGGCATGAGCCCTCCGCGAGCTTCGTGCGCGCAATAACAACCCTCTGTCCCCAGCTCAGGCGGTTCCAGTCAGCAGTAGGCAAAGTCTGTTACATGGTGACCTGAAATAAACTGTAAAACAGCGTGGTCCGGTTGCATCAAAACTATTTCAGAGGCGCTGATCCCTGGACGTGCGGAACCCCTTGTCTTGCTCCCACCATCGGTGGGAGTTCACACACTCACCTCCTTGGGGGTGGATGGGAGGGGGGTTCGAAGTTCTCAGCCTGATTTCCACAGACTTCTGCTATTTAGTTCCAACATTCCCAACATCTTCAAAATACCCAAAGCCTCTTGTGCAATGAGCAACATCCTCTGCTTCCTAGCTACATGGTGGTTTATGTTACTTTCCGCCTACAACCATTTCAGGATTGGCTTTACAGACCTAAGTGGAAGACTAAACAATGCTGGAGCCACAGCAGGAGAATTTGCAGAGTTTTATTCCTTGTTTCATTTGGGCAATCGTTCTGCCTCTCATCAGGGACAAAAAAACTTGCCAACCTCTTAATTTAGGAATAGCACGAGCTTTGCATTCCAGCCCTGAATCAGCCAAAGGAGTCTTTTCAATGTGGAAAGGGGAAAAAGGGCAGATACCTTTAAGCACATTTGAAAAAAAAAAAAAAATCCTGAACACCTGCCTTTTGCAGGCAAAAACCTGCTCTCGGGGCACTCTTGAAACTAACTTGACATCAGCATTTGAAAGGGAATTCCAATCCCCCCGATCTTCGGGTGCCAGACTGCTTTCCCTGTCACTGCTTTAAACTGAAAACACACTCTCCCTCATATACATTCTTGGTACATGTTTTGCAGCCCCACTGCAGAGGGAAGCGACTATATGAGTCTGAACAGAAGAGTATCGTGAAACTGGCAGATTTGGGTCTTGGTTTTGTTGTGGGTTTGGGTTTTTTGGGTTTGTTTTTTTCTAATAGCTACAACAACCTGTTAAAAGTTTTGTAATCTGAAGAAAGCAAACACTCTTCTGGGTGTCCAAGCTTCTCTGCCAAAACACGCTCGACTGTAAATATTCCAACTGCATGTTTCACATCACACTGGTTAAGGATGTGCCAGTATTTTTATTATTCACCCCCTATGGACATCACAGAGTACCACATACATTAAAGTGTTCTTTAACTGTGCTATTTACATGTGTGTGTATTATACACAGAGACAGTCAAACAAATCACATCCATTCTAAAGGTATAAGAATAATAAAATACCCAGTGAAGTGACATAAAAATTCTGAAATAAAGTCATTAAAAGAAAAAAAAAAATAAAGCGGCATTAACTCAGAAAATTACCTCTTAACCCATCAATCACTGCAATGTTTTCTTCCTCCCTTAATTTCTTGTAAAAGCATAAGTCTGGAAGTCAGCCCCAGATTCTTTAAATCTCAATGCCCTGGGTTTCTTCTGGAGAGTGTAAAATTCACTCCCTTGATACTCATATTCTGTAGTCAAGCAAGATTTCACATCAATGCGTTCTCCAGACTCCTGCTCTCTACAGCCCTTCGCAGCTGGGCAAAGGAGGGGGAACAAGAGAGGGGACAGGAGTGGGGACAGAAATGGGGACCACAGCAGTCACAGCCTGGGTGCATGGAAACAGCAGCTTGCAACATGCAAAAATTTTCTCTGCTGCTATTTTTTCTTCATCCCCCTCCATCTCTCCCGCCTCGAGTGGAGCTGCATGTGCAGGTCCCCCGGCTGCACTCCCATCCTTCAAGGAGTGAATCTGAGAGGTATAGCTCAGGTCAGGGCACTTTTTAATAAAGCCTCAACAAGAGGGAAGGGAAGGAATTCAAAGTCGTGCTGCTGAACTAGTTATGCCAACCAGGTCAGAGCTCTGGTCTTAGCCAGGAGAGCAAAACCAGCAAAGAGGTAGAAGTCAAGGAGGTGTAATTTCAAAGGAGGAAGTGCTGGTTTCTATTCTCAGACCCGATTCGGCAATTTTCAACATCTCCCAGAGAGGGAAAGAGCTTGCAGCTGATCGCAAGGGAGAGGAGGCGTTAATAAAACCAAGCTCTGCTGTATCGGCATTCCCAGGAGCGCTCCCTCCCGCAGCAATTGCAGCAACAGGTCAACAGCCTGTCGGCATCCCAGTCCTCAGGGCTGTGCCCTCGGGAGATGCTCCTCTTCCCCCTGGCACCCAGTGCCTGGACCAGGGGGACCAGAGAGGGCCAGGATCCCCACAGCAGCAGCTACCCCTGCTCCAAGGTGGACTCTACTGGGATGTTGGCCATAGGGAACAGTGTCTGGCCGTAGGGGACACCGCAGAGCACCTACAGCCCACCATCCACCTCCCTCCCACCAGGCAGCATGTGGTCCTCCCCCACGGCCTCTCCTCATACCTTTGGAGTATCTGTTACTCTCCACGGTGCTTTTACTCCCCCATCAAACCCAAATCTGTACTTCCTCCTCCCTCTGCTCCCCAAAGAACTCCCCCTCAGCTACATTTCCCCAGACTTCACCCATGGGTTTTCTTCTCTAGAAGACACCAACATCCACCCTGTTCCCCGGGGCTGTCCCCACATTCAGCCTCTCATTACGCCCTGACACTAGGATTCTTGCTCTGTGCTAAGGAAACCTTGCTCTCTAACCCCCAGGTAGCTGCACCCCTAAATACACCTTTTTTCCCACCCCTCCAGGGATGCACTGACTCCTTCCCGGACTCCAGCACCCCTCTCGTTACTGCCTGCTTTGTCCCTCCCTGAACTGACTCCCTCCTCTCCCGCAGGGAGCCCCTTCCCTGCCCTCCCGAGCGGGCCCTCTGCCCCGGGAGCATCCCCTGTGGGCCACCCCTTAGGATCCCTTTGTCGAGCCACTGCCCCACTACCCCATCGCTATCCTCCAGCCCCTCCAGCGCTCCGGGTATCCAGCACCCGGCGCTCGCCTCCCGGTGCGCGGTACCCCACACCCGATGCACCGGGCAAAATGCACGGTCTCCAGTGCTCGGTCCCCGGTGCGCAGGGCACAGTGTATGGTCTCCAGGACTCGGTCGCCGGGGCGCGGTACCTCAAGTCCGCTGCACGGTCCCCGTAATGCACGGTCTCCAGCGCTCCGTCCCCGGTGCGCCGGGGGCAGTGCCCGGTCCCCGGTCCTCGGCGCGCAGGGGACAGCGCACCGTCCCCAGTGCCCGGTCCCCGGTGCTCGGTCCCGGGCGCTCAGGGGAAAGTGCCCGGTCCCCGGTGCTCGGCCCCGGGCACGTAGGGGACAGTGCCCGGTCCCCAGTGCTCGCTGCCCGGTGCGGTCCCCGGTGCTCGGTCCCGGGCGCTCAGGGGACAGTACACGGTCCCCGGTGCCCGGTCCCCAGTGCTCGCTACCCGGTGCGGTCCCCGGTGCTCGGTCCCGGGCGCTCAGGGGACAGTGCCCGGTCCCCAGTTCTCGCTGCCCGGTGCGCGGCACCTCATGCCTAATGCACGGTCCCCGGTGCTCGGTCCCGGGCGCTCAGGGGACAGTACACGGTCCCCGGTGCCCGGTCCCCAGTGCTCGCTGCCCGGTGCGGTCCCCGGTGCTCGGTCCCGGGCGCTCAGGGGACAGTGCCCGGTCCCCAGTGCTCGCTGCCCGGTGCGCGGCACCTCATGCCTAATGCACGGTCCCCGGTGCTCGGTCCCGGGCGCTCAGGGGACAGTACACGGTCCCCGGTGCCCGGTCCCCAGTGCTCGCTGCCCGGTGCGGTCCCCGGTGCTCGGTCCCGGGCGCTCAGGGGACAGT
>VZRU01016594.1:0-26063 GCA_013398155.1 Pedionomus torquatus | reverse complement strand
TCAGCAAGGTCTAAGGGTGAACAGTGCACATCCCCAGAAAGAAGGGAGCTTGATCAGGAAAATGTCTTGTCCTGCAGCACATAGTACAGCATGCCTACCAGCTGGAACAGGTAACAACCTGAACGTGTGGATGCACTGTAGCTGTAAAGGAGCAGCAGGCACAATTTGAGCAATGTGTGTGTGCCCGCCTTGGGCAGAACTGCTCCTTGCTTAGAGCAGGGAGGCTGGGGAAACTGCAGCTCTTCCAGGGAATCAGCTTTCAAGACCCAAGTGTTTGTGCTCCAAAGTAGACAAAGAAAAAAAGTCAAATGTCTTCCAAAACAGCAGGAAACAGACATAGAAAACAAAACAGAACAAAAAAAAAAAAAAAAAAAAGGCAAACAACCAGGCAAACAATACTTCTTGTATCTGGCCATATTAGAAAGGCTGGAAAATAGCTAAAAAGTTTGCATACAAGATACCAATCAGGACACCCATGTAGCAAAGAATAAAATACTGTGTTAGTGGGCAGGAGAAATGGCAAGATGCAAGCAGATGAAGATGGGCAAAAGGGGGTTGGATAACCCAATCTTCTCTGCCCAGATCCTAAAACAATCCCAAAGGATCTTTCCTGAGCAATTCTCTGGGTTTGCTGCTGTGGGCCTGATGTGATCTGTGCAGGAGGGAGTACCGGGACAGGATTGCTCTCTTAGCTCGCTTGCCCTCTGCCGGATGCCTGGAGCTCGGCGAGCTCAGCCAGATACCCAGAGTACCAGGGCTGAAGTCACCCCTTTTACAGGCCAGTGCTGTGTTTCTGTAGGGCTGCACGCACTGGGAACCGCAAGGGTAGAGGATAGGGGAAAGCTGAACACATAAGGTGTGGCAGAGATGGAAACTGAGTGTAGAAAGGGATGGAAGGTAAGTTAAAAAAACAAGAAACATCTTCCTCTTGCCACTTGTGCATTTGAATTGTCCAGTGCCTCAATGAAACAGGTTTTTTTGTAGCTCAGATTCTCAAGATCTGTGTGTCCAGCTTCCTGAAGAAGCTTAACATTGCTCTCTAAGTGTTGCATTAACATGCCTGGAAGAGCAAGAGGTAAACGTCAGGAGGGTACTGCCATCCTTCTGTCCAAGCAGAATTGACTTGCCCCGTGAAGAGGAGATAGAAGCATGGCCAATGGTATGGGAAGACATGCAACTTTTAGACTCCTCCAGCCACTTAGCCACTGCAGAAATGGCCCCCAGCCCAATGGTTTTTGTGGGCCAGCCTGACCCAGCAGAGCATAAACACAAAAAATCTGCTAGGAAATAGCTTCTATATCTCTTAATTTCACGGGACAAGTTGGGGCATGGAGATGCATAGGAGCCAGCCAGGATTCCTGTATACACACACCACCAGCAGCCTGCACATGAGCTCCCACGAGGTTTAAATCATTGTCTGTGGGAAAATGTCAGCCCTAGACAAACTATTCACATCAAATAAAAATTCAGCAGCGGTGCTAAGGACCTGGAGAGGTTTGATAGCATAGCAAGCTCAGCATGATCCACATGGCACCATGCTATCTGCTCTTTCACCTGTACCCACCCAGAAAGGCAGAGTCTATCTCAGGGCACTTTGCAGATGCTCTACTGCTGGGAATTCACTGGAAAACCCACCCTGGTGTGTCAGAGGTGGGACCCAACCGTGTGGCTTATTATACCCCAACACTGCTGCTTGCAAAATCGTCAGGGTTGCCCCCTGCACCTACTTCTCTCCCACAAAAGCAAGTAGATGCTCCCATTCCAGCCTGATGGTAACCCATCATGAGGACAAAGCGTGTCATCTCATGTACACTGCCATTTTGCCAACAAACACAGTCGTTACTCAAAGAAGGGCAAAAGCGCAGTGAACAGAATGAAGTGCTCGGTAAACCAGTTCACCACATTGGTCTGAACTGGGAAGAGCTGCAAGAGATCAGCCTGCCAATTCCTCCACTGGAGTCCTTCCAAATTACCCAAGCCAGCCAGGACAGCGCAGCTTGGCTGGGAAGTTGATGGGATGGGGCGTTTGCAGGCAGCTGGACTTCCCCTGTGTCTAGACTGACTTTTGGAGGGGGGGAGGTTGCTCTCCGTGACTCACCCCAGGCACCTGGCAGCACAGCAGTGGCCTCTGCTCTCCTCCACAAAACCTGACAGCCAGGGTGAAGGAGGTTGAGTGCGTGATCCCGAGGAGAACAAGTCTGTAGCTGGGTCTGGGTGCTGGGATGCTCCGGCTGGAGACCAGGCAGCCTGGCTGCAAACTCAGTGCCTGGCTCTGGGAGCACAGACAGACAAACAGCCTCTGTGCCTGTGCTCTCTTCACCATCACTGCTTTTGTCCATGTCCAGTTCTGTACCTAAGTCATGGGATCACAGGAGACTCTACCTGAGCTTGTCTCCAAAATTGGACTCATCTACTAGCCATGTCCTTCGAACATGAACACTTGTGTCACATGCTCTGGGTGGATCAGAGAGACTGCTCCAGTCCTAGGCAGACACCCAGAGCCTGAGCCCTTTGGCAGGCCCTCTGAACATGAGTAGGTCAGAGCTCTGGGTATGTGCTTTCAAACCCAGTCTTGAACTGGCAGTACAGCTGCCACAGCCTAATGTGAACCCAGAAAGTCCAGCAGGGCTGTACTTCACACTGGGGTGATAAAGCCACTGTCCCCTGAGATGGCAATAAACTGTCCCCAATAAAAAATGGCTCTGCTGGTGTAACTGCACAGGGGACTTCAGTGAGCTCAGCTAAAGCCACTCACAAATCACATCACCCCCCACCCCTGACCCACATAGCTCTGCGGGTAAAAGTCTGTACCATTGCTCTGGCCAGAAACATTAGACATAACAAATGTATTTTTAAAACAAGGGGGAGGAACATTTTTCAGGCCTAGGGGGTACAGGATGTTGGCTTGAACTGCAGGGGAAAGTTCAAGGTCAAATACTCCTGCATGCAAACCAGCTCCTCCAGCAATGCTTTGCAGCAATGCCAAGTATCAGCTCCTACTCTAACATCTTCCACACAAGCACCTCTTCTCCTTTGGGCATGCACGTATTTCTGAAAAAAAATAAGGCTGTAAACCACCTCTGGTAGGTTTTGGCAGTGGTAGGTTGATGGTTGGACTCAATGGTCTTAAAGATCCCTTCCAACCTAGACAGTTCTATGATTCTGTAAATAATATCTGAAAACCATGTGACAGAAAGCCAGGTGATGCTGCCTTTCTCAAACCAAGATGTGGATGCATCAGCCCATGCTTCTCATTCAGGACCCCAACAGAAAGTTTGGGCTTCACAGATTCTTGTTATCACCTCTGTTCCAAGTCTGGGACAGACAGATGGAGAGGCAGACAAGCAGATCATAAGAATAATCAGAAAAATGGATCACATTTAGAGCACCTTTGACTCTTCACCATGGTCTTCTTCCCACTGAGAAGCCAGCCTGAAAGACCCTGAACCTCTCTCAAGGGACACATATCCAAAACCTTTTTCCCAACAGAGATTTCCCAAAGCCTTATTATTTGTAGAAGTTGTCTCTACTAACCAAAGGGTTACTTTACAGATTGAGTTCCAGTCTGAGTTAAAAGCAAGAGCTAAAACCAGACCAAGGTCCTGTCTTGTGCCAGACAAACTACAGATGTAGTTTTATGAGCAGGTTCTTGTTGTTTTGTTTTTTTTTTTTTTTTTTTCAGTATTCTGTTCTCCTCCTTGTTGGAAAAGAGGCAAATAGTCAACTGCAGGGAAGGAAATTATGAAGCCCACCCCACTCATAATATTTTGCTGATCTCACTCATCTCCCCAAGTCTGAGCCACAGCAGATACTGCACAAGTCAGGTTTCTAAGACAAAGTTCTATCTTCAGATATGTTTAGTTTGGCATTTTGGTGAGCAGTGTTTCCTGCAATGAAACCTCATCTTGTAGGTATGCTTCCTCCCCTGAAGAAATATCCTTGTGTACGGCAGACTAATCACTGTCCTCTGGGCATGGTGTTCCTTTATTATAGTAAACTGTTTTCAGGAAAAATACTGCATCAGGAAATTAACTATACTACAGATACTAAAACCAAAAAATAATAAAATAATGTATTTTTTATGGCTCAAAGCAATCAACATGGTAATTTTTCTGCTCTACTCATTTTCAGTTCCTTGCCACCCTTTAAAAAAAAGATTGAAGAAGGTGCATAATAGAGGTCCTGCAATTTCATTCTGAGGTCTTTACCTGCTTTTTAATTCAGCTAAACCCTCAACAGAGCAATTTTCACATTCCTCTCCAAAAGCAGTCCACCATTCAAAAGCTTACCCAGCTATCTGTGATGCAAAGCACTCTTGTTAACCACTTTCTTTCTAGTGCTCATCACTACATATTTGTGCTGCACATTTCCCAAAGGTTTTGGGGAGACAGCCACCCTGGGGTAGCACTCAGCAGCTCCTTGGCAGGGCTGAGCAGAGCCCTGCAGCTGGAAGGGGAAATTTGGACGTCTCACGGGAACACGCCATGAGAATGCCAGAGTCAACACTTGTGCTGACCTTCAGCTGTGAGCAAGAAAAACCCGTAACAGAGACCAAGCCACAACCGTCTGTGCTTTCACCATGGCCAGGTGAAATTACTGAAACAGGTCGTCCATTGGCCTCTCCCTGAAACCAGTCCAGGGGCAGCAGTACCAGGTATCGTGCAGTTCAGGGGGAGCAGCATTTGCACTCCCGAGTGTGCTCCCCATCTGGGCAGCCCCACTCCTGGGGACTGCAAGTTCACCAGCCAGCTTTGCAATGGGTCACCACCAGCCTCTTGGCTCACCCAGGATCACTCTGGTCTCCAAAAGGGTCCTTCACCCAAGAACTCTGGAGAAGATCTGATGGGCTGAACCACCTGTCCTCAGGCTGTCCACAGAGACCCACCAGTGGCTAACTGGCCTAGAAGGAACAGATTCTTCCCTTGATGGCTCACCTTGCCCTAGAGATACACATCTCTGTCTGCTGGTGCATAGTGATTAGGGAGCAGCTCCCAGTGCCAGGTTCTCCTATGCTGCCTGGCTGTACACTGGGACACACTGGCTTCGTGTCCAAATTTTTCAAATATTTTGCTTTGTGGTTTTTCGTGCCGTGCTCGAGATATTTTGCAAAAGGCACCTTATAAATTGACTCAATAAATACACATAAAACCCAGGTTTAATCCTTCCTTTCACATTCTTCTTTTCATTATTAAAATGTCCCCAGCCTACTCACTCCCTCCCACCCTGTGTTTAGGCCAGTTCAACTTAAAATACTTTTGGCTTCTACAGGAAGACTGGAAAATGACTATTTTATTTCAAGGAAGCTTGTTTTGGACTAAAATCAGAGGTTGTAAATGCTCAAAGTAAAGAATAGCTGTAAGGACTATCACATCAGGTGCAGTAAAGAACAACAAAGTGGTGGTGTTTTCATGCCAAACGGCCCAGTACAGTATGACAAGACCTCCACTCACCCTTCTTCACTGGGGCATCCTGAACGGGAAAAAGTACATACAAAGGAAAAACAAATTCTCGTGGATAGAGACTAAGGACATCCAGACATGGGTTGAGCCTTGGAGACAGGCAGGACCTGCCCACGTCAGTGGTGGAACTCTGTCCCTTGCAGGGGTCAAAAAGCTGCTTGTCAGCAGTAAATGACTCCTAAAAGGTGGATTTCTCCCCTCCAAAAAAACAGGTCAGGTTGTTAGGAATTAATTTTAGAGGAAAATCAAACCTGCTTTGGCTTCCTCATTACCACAGTGTTTGCATCATGTCCAGCACCAGGAATGCTCAGCCACCCTCTGTTTTCATCAGCCTCCAGCTCCCACCCTCTCCAGCTCTGCTCAGCCTCTGGACCATCTGTGTATTAAAGGTATAATGGGACAAGGCAAACAGAAGAAGCAAAGGTCAAATTGTGATGACAGTTTAGCCTGCACTGTTCCATGCTCTGCACCTCGCAGATCTCCCCAGAAGATGAGAGATGGAGAAAGACAACAAAGTACTACAAGGGCATTTTGTACATCACCATGTACTACCTGAGTATTCAGGACTTCTCCTGCCACCAGGTGACAGAGTCTCATCTGAAAAATAAGAATTAAGCCTTGTTACCTGCATCACAGCCATGGGGCTCAGTGACAGACTCGTGGCATCCATAGGGATAAGAGAGCACCCTCATCGGGCAGGGCTTTGGGTTACAAGGCCCAGAGGATATTTTTAAAAAGCAGAGTTCCTAAAAAGGGTCTCATCAGCCAAGAGGTCAGAGCAGTTGAGAAGACCACACTAGCCCAGATTTTATTCTTGGAGCCCTAACCCCATGGTTTAACTTTCTTAAGATTCCTTTAAGGATCACAATGTTCTGGACAAGAGACCTCTGGGACCTCTTGGGTAAATGTGGGCATTTCTTGTATTCATTACCAGCCTCTGGCTGCATTAATACCTTAGCTATTTCATCACAGGCCTCTCATGCTTGTTAATATGTCTTTTGGACTCATTTCAGCCCTCAAGCCTCCCAGTTCCACAGTTTTGCTGAACAGCTTTGTCCTTTTTCAGAAGGAGCTGAGCACTGTGGTCTGGAGGTTAAAGCCCTGGAGGCCTGTGCATGGGACGGCTGGCCTCCATCCCTGGCTGGCTGCAGCCCCAGCACCCCTTTTACCCTTTCCATCCCTCTGAGCCCAACAGAGGAAACCCGATGGCAGCAGGGTGACCTGGCCTGTGGTGGTTGCAGGACTCAGAATTACCTGTGCATAGGCACATTCGTGTCCACCTAATGTTCTCATTTCTTCACTGGTAACCCAAAACATTACAGCAGCAGTGAGGCAAGGCACAACACTGACCACGTCCAGCACTTGTGAAGCTTTACTGCAAGAATTGAATGGCTGTTTTGTCCCATAAATGAAGGAATAAACCCAGCTCCTGACACAACTCTATTTAAAGATGGTCACAGGCCCAAATGGAGCTTTGTCTTCAAGGCCTGAAAAGGGAAAGACCTAAGATTCCTTTTCATGGAAGTCTTCTGTACTTTGCTTTGTGGAAACAGAGCTACAAAGATCAAATCCAAGCCCACATACTCAACAAAAAGCAAGTCCTGAACATGGCAATGACCTTCAGTGTCTTCTGTGGGAGGAAGATGCAAAGAGCAGGTAAGAAACAGATTCCAGTCCCTGCTCCCATGGACTCCCAATGCCTTCTCCACCCATCTCCCAGGACAGCTGTCCTCACACCCTTTCCCTTGGAGGTGCAGAAAAACTGGAGCTTATGGCCAACCTGGAGTTTCTTATCTCTGTGCAAACAAATCCCACTGGGACCAAAACCCCAAGGCTCGGGTCATAGCACTTGGCAACTAAGTGAGTCAGGCTGGCCAGCATGGACCAGCAAGGTTTTGGTACTGTCACGAAATTGTTGGAGAGGGACCTGCCAGGGAGGTGGCTTTGGTGCCACCTAAGCATGGAGGATTTTTTCCTCTCTAAGGATTTTAACAGTGGTTTAATGAACAATTAGCCAAACTGGTCAGGAAATGTTAAAATGTTGTTGCTTTTCTCTGGTAAAAAATGTTGTTATCCTTGACCCCTTTTTAACATGTTTCTCAGGTTTAGGATGAAGAAACAAAATCTCCAAGGTTTTCAGCAAAGGCACATACATTTGTTTTAAAAGAAAATAACCTCAGAGTTGGGGTTATTTGGTCAGTTTCCCATGAAAAAATCTAGGAAAAAAGTCCTCAGAGAGAGATGTGCCCTGTTGAAATGCTCAGTTTCACAAAAAGGACTGGCTTTCATTGTAGAAAAACAATTTATGTAAGAAAATTAGAAGCATGTCTGATGAGATAGTTCATACTGGTTTGCTTTAGTAGGAGCTACTGGGTCTGGTATTCTTATCTTCTTACCCAGTCACACTCTTTCTGAAACTGTCAGTAAAGAAAGCTGCATCTTATAACCAGGTAACTAAACGAGATTGACATGTCTTTGCTCTTTTCGTTATAGACAGGGATTTGTTGTTCTTCCTGAAAGCCTTAAATTACACTATTCAGCAGCTTAACAATTTCCCCATGACTTCTGCTCATTATTGCATCAATGAAAGGAATGTATTTGATTTGTATCCATCTACGTCAAAAACCATCATGAGTGACACTTTTTAATGAGAACAACATATTCAGCAATAAGAGAAATGTCACAGTGCTTTCCAGAATGACAATAAACTGATCGATCCTGTAGTTTTTAAAGCCAAGATAAGGCAAATTAATTTGGGTTGTTCCTTGGTGCCAAGTCCGAAGGTGATGCCTTGCCAAATCTACTATACAAGTGCAAATTGGTGAGGAAAAGCAATGCAAAATATAACCTTGTCACTTTCCTGTTGCTCCAGACTGGATCTCAAACCACACTCTCCCAAATAAGTGGCTCCATGGCCTGCACATTCTACTCAAAGAGAAATCTCTGAAGAAACTCTTCCACCATGGTCCACCCAAACACACCTTTTAATTCAGCTCCCTTCAAGGTAGTGAGAACAGGTCTCTCCCTCAGCGTGATTACCTCAGTGGTCATGACTTCAAGTGACTTATCTGTGGGTGGGAGAGTGAGGAAGGAGGAACTGGAAAGGCCAAATACAACCTTTCACAAGGCCAGAGATGCAGATAAAGTAGCTTACTACTATCCAAAACATACAGAACTTCTCCTGCTCCCACATTTAACGAAAGGGGCAGAGGTGACACTAGGTAGACAATGTGTCGTTCAAATGAACCATGCTCACAAGCATACCCAGATCTACTTGTCTTTCTCTCCATAAATGTTGTTGTGCTGGTCTGGTCACTGCAAACAGTTCTACACTGCTGGCTGTGAGTATTTAATCCATTTGTGCCCAGAGGAGAAGCCAGCCAGCTGAGCCAGCACAAGTTTCAATCCAGCGAGGAACAGGGAAAGAGGAGCCTGTCTTTTACCAGTGCCCTCTGCAAACATGTTTGTTGGGGTGACCTTTGGGCACTACATGGGATAGGAAAGGACTGAGAGCAGAAGATGGAGAGGGGAAGTTCAGAGATGTAACTTCAAATCCAAAGGTGTGGCATGAATCATTCAGTCCATCAATGACACCTCCGGTGTGACTTGGTAGAGACAACAATTAAAATCACAGAATGGTTAGAGTTGGAAGGGACCTTAAAGATCACTGAGTTCCAACCCCCCTGCCATGGGCAGGGACACCTCCCACTAGGACAGGTTGCTCAAAGCCCCATCCAGCCTGGCCTTAAACACTTCCAGGGATGGGGAATCCACAGCTTCTCTGAGCAACCTGTTCCAGTGCCTCACCACCCTCACAGGAAATCATTTCCTTGTAGTATCTAATCTACATCTCCCCTCTTCCAATTTAAAACCATTACCCCTTGTCCTGTCACTACATTTCATGACAATTATGCACACAGAAAAGTTAATGGATAAAGGCGGGGGGGGAGGGGAGGGGCTCTTCAGCCTGGCAAACAGAAGCATAATACAATACATAATACAGCAGCAAAACTGGCCAAATTCAGCCTAGAAATAAGCTTGGTGGAAGGAATGAGCATTGGTGCAACTCACTGATGGCCATGATGGCTTCTCCATGACTGATGGTTAAGAGCAGTGAGTGGGTATTTCCCTATGAGATCTCTTTCTGCAGTCTGGAAAACTTCTAGCACTAGGATTGCTCAGGAAACTGGATGATCAGTGTCCCCTTTATCTTACCTGAGCCACTACTCAGCCAGCTGTTGTGGACCACTTGGGATGACTATGACAATTAGTTCATCAAAAGGAACCGATGACCTACATTTTGGTGAAGAACACTCTGCTTTGGCAGCAGGTTCCTGAGTAATGCAGCCTGCTGGCCAGATATTTCTCTCCCTCTGCCTAACGCATCAGCTCAGAAATCAGCCAGGAGAGACCAAAATGATCACTCAATCTGAACTCTTGCACAAAACAGACCACAGAGCCCACCCCAGTAATTCCTGCATGAATACACTGCAGTCCTCTGGAGCCATTGGGAATACAGGGCTGGAAACAATAGCTTTGAAAGAGCAAATCAAACTTATAAAACCAAAAAAAAAAAAAACTAACAAAAAATAACAACAACAAAAAAAAAAAGGGTGGAGGGCAATAAAAGTCATGATGAGTCAGAGAGGTAATTATGTGTGATAGCAGGGTTTCTTTGGCTAGGGACCAGCAAGAGACACTGTCTACATCCAACCCTCAGGATGAGCATGACAGAGCAGTTTGTGCTGCAGAGAATTAAAAGTCTCCAGACAGGAGAAAGGTGAGGGAAAAGACAGCAATCTGAGATGGGGCTGGGCTTAACTCAGACACGCACAAGTCATTAAGCTAATGTCTCTTGGCTAATTGCGCACACAGAGACATATCCTGCAAGGAAAACAGCCTGAGAAAGCCTCATGGAACGGGCATTAAACAAACGCATTAAGCAGGGGAACAGTAATCCTCTCTCGATGCCAGCAGGGTGTGAGGCATTTCTCATCCACAGGACCGCAGCTGTTCAGTCACACTCAGCCCACAGAAGCAAGAAACTGCAAGAAGCTACAGGCCCCCCCCATCATTGCTTCGTGTACAAAGGCTCAAGGCAAAGAGGAAGAGAGCTGACTGATGATATGTTTGCACTGTTAAACATACCTCCCCAGGTTTAGATTTAGTAATAAAATCATGAAATGGGAGTGGAGGAAGGAGGCCAAGACTTCTGGGTATTGTTTGCAGCTCTGCCCATGTTCGCTCAGTGATTCAACCCAGCAATATTAGGTCTTTTAGAAACAAGCCATGAGTCATCCACACCATTGGTTTCTTCCCTCTCTGGAAAAAACCCCAGCCCAGGAGGGTCACCACAGCATTTTTCTTGATGAAACTGTTCAGCCTCCCAGGTTCACCTATCTCTTCTCATGCCAGGTATCTGTAAGCCTCAAGCTCTGCCAAGCAGAAATGGAGGATGCATAGCCTGATGCCCTCAGACATCAGTGCTTGAAAGCTAGGACATTCTATTTTTTAAAGCCAAAGCCAGAAGGGACCTCAGGAGGACAGTCTGCTTTCACTCTTCCAAACAGTGTCAGCTCTACCCAAGACACTTCTAACAAGCGTTTGCCTAATCTCCAACTTGAAACTTCCAGAGATGACATTACTAGCACCTCATTTCATCACTACATGGCCTTCCTTATTGCAGGGAAGTTGTTCCTATCACAGAATTGTTAGAATTTTGAAGCTGGAAAGGACCTCTGGAAGTCTCTGCTATAAATCTGACTCAAAGTAAGTCCCAGCAGATCTACTTTGCCAGGTATCGGCTAGCAACATCTAACCTGTATCTCTCTTGCTGCAGTTTCAACCATAACTTCTTGTCAGGTCTGTCATGGATACAGAGAACCAATGAGACTCTTGCACCTTACAGCAAAATCTTTTTTATATTTAAAAAAAAAGTTTTCTCAAGCCTTTCCTTCTTGAGATCCTTCAGCCTTTCCTCATAGGTCATGTTTTTGAGACTGCTGATCTTTTATGCTTGTCTCCCATAGACAATTGCTAGTCTCCAGTCACACAGATCCTGGAGCTGCCATCTCATGAAGACTACTGCAGCTGTAAATGGGAAGAGTTAGAAGCACGTGCCTCCACAGGCTTGCTCCATGGAGAGGAGAAGACAGAAGAAAGGCAGGCAAAACAGAAACAGCTCATGAAATGCTCTGGACACCAGTCTTCCCCTGGGCCCCTTCTCCTCATGTCTCCAACAACCTCGAGCATGAAGGAGCATAAAAACCCCAAGTGCTCAGTTCGGCTGTTGATAGCTGTGGTACTTCTTGCTGTGCCAACAATGTTGCGTGCCCCAGCTCTTCCCCAGGGCTAGCAGCATAAAAGAGTGGAAAACCTAACTCATGAGACATTACTGTTATTGTTTTCTAAAAGGGCTGGGCTAAAAAACCCTGCACTCAGAGGAAAGCACTTTTATGCCATGAACAGGCCAAACACAGTTCGATTGCTGACCAGCAGACTGGGAGGAAAGTCTTATATCGAGATGTGCTCCTGAAGGTCCAGAAAAGTTAGGACCAAGTCTCCCTTGGCTTAAGCTCACTCTTGGATATCCTCTGCTCTGCAAATCCCTTGGCCGCATCACTCCATCCTCTTCCTGGACCTGTCCTGGAAGCTCTGCCTCACCGTCCTTCCTTTCCTGTCCCCATCCACCAGAGCATTTGTCACCTCCCCAGTCATGAGAAAAACCCTCATTTGACTTCTCTTCAATCTGCCCTAGTCCCACATTCTTCCCCTTCACAAACACACATGCATTTTAAGGCTAAGAATCTCCAGTCAAACAGGAGGTGCTTTAGGATAGTAGGGCTTTGAAGAGACGGGGCTTTGCCACGTTAACTAGAGGCACCTGCCAGCCAACTGCCCAGCCCCTGAGCGCAGAAAGAATTTTAAACTCACATAGTGAAATTTCCTAGAACTTTAAACCTTTGTTGTTGTTGTTGTTGTCGTCGTCATCATCATCGTTTCTTTGGCTCTCTCTTGCTTTTCAATTTTCCACTTGGCAACTGTGTTGAAATGATGCAAGGAAGTAGCCACTGCTTAACTCCAAATTATTAATTAGATGCCAAGGAGTCTGTGCACAGCTGTATGCAGGGCAAGGAGGGCTGTGTCCTACATTACAAAATCAACGGACCGTCTTGGCATTGCTTTTCTGCCCTGAGATATAATTTAGTGGTGAGTCTCCATTAGCTCCAGAACCGATTCCTAAAAGAGAAGGCACTTGAACAGTCTATTGGGGAGGTGAGGGGGAGGGAAAAACAAGAAAACCCCACCCTTGGTGACCAAGAGTTGATCCTTTAGCTGTTGAAACTCTTTCCTAAGAGCCTCAGTTGCTGTTAAAACCAATATAATTGTTCTTAGCTAGGGGCTGGCTAGAAATAGTCTGACTGAAGACGTTCTGCTGTAAAATACCAATCTGATGAAACTGAGAAAGACTTCAGGCGCTCAGGGCTACCCAGCTCTCCAGGTTTCCCTAAGACTTACTGCCACCCCAGCGGGAGCTGACACCCCTCTGGTGAGACAGCGCGTCTGGCCACACGCGTCCGCCCAGACTGCTGCAGCGCAACAGAAAGTAGGTTTGCACAAGCCATGGCTGAAGGCGCTGCGGTTTTCGGTGCTGTACATACACTTTGCCCTAGACACGTCTCCGCTCAGAGGACCTCATAGTTTGAATACTCAAGACCAGCAGACATCCCAGGGGGGGATCTCTTCCAATGGGTAATTACCCTCATTGTTAAAAATTAACAACAAAACAATAATCATAGACAGCTGTGCCTTTCGTGCCTTTTATAGCAACATTCCCACAGCTCTGCAAGAGACATTGTTTGGGATTTGCAAATAAATTTTCACCCCAGTTCAGGATAAATCCTTAGTCGACTGTTTCAGATGCTTTCCCAAGAGGTAATGGCCACTTCCCATGTGCCTCTAGCCGTGGCGTGTCTTCCTGGCAGGCATATCCCAGGAAGCGGGGCTGGGGGGCTTTGATATTTGCAGGAGCTGAGCTCCAGACAGTGTTTGTGTCCCCAGAGCTGCTGCATCCCTCAGTTTCTGTGTGTTTCAACTCACAGCCTTGCCTGGCCTTGACACTGAGAGCGACATGGGAGCCTTTGGTTGCCTCTGCTCCTCCAAGAGAGGTTGACTGGTGGCAGAGGGCTCAAAGGCAAGTGTAAGCATGTAAAAAGCTGCAGCCAGCTTACAGAATGGTTTAGGTTGGAAGGGACCTTAAAGATCACCTAGTTCCACCCCTCCTGCCATGGGCAGGGACACTTCTCAAGACCAGGTTGCTCAAAGCCCCATCCAGCCTGGTTGTCTTCAAAGAGGTAGGTAGAAGGGGCCAGGAGATGGCATTAAACTGAGCAGAGAACCCCAGATCCTGCAAGCCAAGCTGATAATGTAGAGAAGACTGGCAGAGGCCCTGATGGGAAGGGTGGAGGGACATTGGTCAGCTGTTGGTAGGTGCATCCTGCAAACCCAAATCTTGGCTTGGAGTTCTCTGAGTGCCTGCAGCTTCCCTAGACACTGGTTGATTGCCACTGCTCCACAGCCTGATGAGAAACCAGAGTAGGATGATGATGCAGACATAGCAGCTCTAACATAGACCCTGTCAGGGTTTGCAGGAGCAGCCAGTGCTCAGTCCTGGCTCTGCGAAACAGAAAGTCTCAGTAGTCCAGACTTAGAAACATCCCCGGGGACTGTGCTCCACTGGTTAATCACTATCGCCCTTAAAAATTAGTAAAAAAACAACAACAGTAGACAACTGTGCTTTTCCTGCCTTTTGTAGCAACTTTCTCACAGCGTAGTGAGGGACATTGTTTTGGGCTCACAAACAGCTTTTGGACCACACTCACGCTTTCATCTCTTTTTCTGTGGACTACTTCTTACCTTCTGGACTCCAGTCGCCAGGAGGCAGACAGTCTGCCACTTCCACTGCAGTAAAATCAATGAGGCAGCAGGAAAGCACACGCACACACACAGCAAGCTTGGTCCTAGCCTGGGTGAAGCTTAGCATTCCTTCACATTCTGGGCTGTGGAAAGAGTTGTTCAAATCAGGCTCATAGCAACCTTTTAGACGTCGCACTCAGTTATGTAAAATATTTTCCCTGCTTTGGTAGTTGGCAAACTTTGTTTTATAAGACAAATGGAATTTATTAATGCAAAATATTTATCAAGTCTTTGTATTTTTTTTTTTCCAAGGGAGTAGAGAGGTTGACCAGGAGTCTTTCATCTTTGTTGGCTTCTGAATGTTAAAAATGCGGCTGATTTAGAGCAAGACTACATGCCAGAGTCTCTCTCATTTCCATGCAACCCCTTTTTCTGCAAGTGATGGCAAGTTCTCCCTTTGACAAAGGTACCGTCTTCCTACAGTGATGGCAGGGAACGCTCCTGAAATGTATTCTGAAAGGCTTGGGTGATCTCCATCCTACAGATGAACAAGAGGTGGAAGACAGCAAGCAAGGTCCTCTGTGCTCAGCTCTCCACAAATGGGCAAAACAAGACATTCTATACCTCAAGGACTTCACATCCTTCATTAAGGTATATGTAAGGTCAGAATACACCAGAAAAGGTAATAGTGAGAAAGGGGATGACGATACATTGGCCAAATACAACAGCCTGATCCCCACATACAACCACTCTGATCTCCAGCCTTTGGAAATTAAAGTAGTAACACAACTGGCAGCTCTACTACCATGTCTAATGCCTTGGACTCTCCAAATGAGCGATGTGAAATGATTTATCACTGCTTAAGCTCACACTGAAAAAACATCACTATCTTAAGCTGCTAAGCATCCATTTGGTAATATTAATCCAAAGCAAAACTCTTGGCAGTGGCCAGGCTGCTGATGGGTTCAGATCACAAACCAGCTTCTTTAGGCTCCCATACCTTTGTAATTATTTATCATCTTCTATCTTTTCCTTTGACTATTTCCTTCTTTGTTTTTAATAGGTACCAGGATAGTCTTTATCTGAGGTTCATATGGACTATCACGGCATACACACCGTTTTTGTCAAAGGTGGACCTACTTTGGAATAGGTGGCCCATGAAAATGATCAGGGAGCTAGAGCACCTCTGCTATGAGGACAGGCTGAGGGAGCTGGGGTTGTTCAGCCTGGAGAAGAGGAGGCTCTGAGGAGACCTAATCGCAGCCTTGCAGTACCTGAAGGGGGCCTACAGGAGAGAGTCTGTTTACAAAAGCCTGCAGTGACAGGACAAGGGGCAATGGCTTTAAGTTGGAGAAGAGCAGATTTAGATTGGATATTAGAAACAAATTCTTTCCTCTGAGGGTGGTGGAACACTGGAACAGGTTGCCCAGGGAGGTGGTTGAGGCCCCTTCCCTGGAGATATTCAAGGTGAGGCTGGATGAATCCCTGGGCAACCTGGTCTAGTTGGGGGTGTCCCTGCGACTGCGGGGAGGTCAGACTAGATGACCTTCAGAGGTCCCTTCCAGCCTGGATGATTCTATGATTAACACCTCTGCTTGCTACAGGAGGTTGTGTTCATTTCTTTCTTATTCTTCATGCACAAAGAAGAATACATCCTCAGCTGACTAAGGTTAAAAATTAGTTGTTTCATGCCTGGATTATTTATTTGTTCCCCTTCTTCCTTTGCATGACTTGGGTCTCCTCTGCATTTATGGGTTTTTTAAATTTTCCATTTACAGATTTGCCTTTTAATCTCAAATCCAATCCATTACAGTAAAAACAATTTCACATCCAACAGCCTGAATGGAAACAGGCGTGACTGATAGAAACCAAGATCCTGTCTTCAAGCAGTCAGTTTGGCTTCACAGATGGGACAATCTTGCTTTGTATCAAAACTTCTCCCTTCAAAGGTGAGGCCCAATAAGTAGGTGGTGACTTGAAAGAGCTTTATTCAGTGAAAATGGCAAGTGCCCTCATGGTTCATCACTTAACACCTCCAATGAAATAATATTTATTTGGAGGAATCGGGTTCTCTCTACACAGTTTCAAAGAACTGGAGCCATTCCAGAACTGCCTGAAGGGGAGAGCAAAGCAGCCACTTGCAGGACATTTGTCTCAGGGTGAGCAAGGGCTGTAGAATTAAATGTTCTACTTACAATATGAGATTTAATAAAAGAAATGGAGAAGGGTCACAGTGCAAATTCCTGAAACCAAATTCATGAGTTATAAATAAATATTCCCTGAATATTTAGGCCCCTTCAGAAAAGCCCACTTGAAAGGAGGCTTAGCAAAGTAGGAAAAATAAGAGTCATCATTAACAGAAGAGCTACAAGTTCCAGGAGGGGCAGTTCTCATCTCTCCATTTCACAGGAACGAGCCAAAGAAACAACACTTCGGGAACAAGAAGCACCTTAGTGGAAAAGCGGGGGAGTCATCATATGGCCTGGACTAGCCTTCCAGTTGTCTGGCCTCTTCTGTGCCATGGTCTGCAATTGTCTTTCCAGCCCTCTTCTCATCTAAGGCCATAGAGCCATGAACGCAGGCTCTGCCGCCCCAGAACGCAATTTCCCCTGCAGCAGCCCCCACTGAGCTCTTTCTGGAAGGAGCAGGTAGGACTCAGCGCGGAGGGGATCTAAACACCCCCAACCCAAACACAAGTGCTTGCTCCCAAGGTGTATCCATCAGATGACCGAAGGACAGGAGAGTACATCAGAGGCAGAGCAAAGCCCAGGGAAGCTTTTACAAATTTTACGTTTCAAAAACGCAGCCCAAAGCCTCAGCTCTGAGCTGAGGGGTACACCTCAGCTGGTGTAACATAGCACTGATTTGCCGGTAGTTGCACGAAACAAAGAAAACCCATCCAGCTCTCCCTCTGCTGCCACAGGGGCAAGGGGCAGCCGTGACTGTGCACACGACAGCAGGGCTGGTGAAGGCAGCTCCAACCTATTTTCCCTCCTGAGAAATCAGGTGGAGCCATGCTGCCAGCAAAGTGCCAGACGGGCAGCCCCGCGGGGATGGCCATGCTCTTCCCCTGGCTGCACACTGGGCAGCTCGGACGCTTTCCCACAGCAACACTGCTCACGCTCTGGGTCAGGAGGTGAGTAAGAGAGGACAAGAGGAGAAACAAGAGGTGGGCAAAGGTCAAGGGAAAGACAGTCCCTTGGGTCTCCAAATGCTTATGCAAGATTGGCTGTAGTGGAGCTCAGGGGAGATTTGCAGCCTGATGTATTGCTGGATGCCAGAGTCTTAGGAGACGGTTTCTTTTAGGGAGATGTTGGGGTTTCAACGATGCTGCTCTGGCTTCTCCCCCCTTTCTTTGCTTTGGCAGTGTCAGATGCCAGAGCAGCACTACCCTTTGCCTGGGGCAGAGGGAAAGCAGCAGCCTGGGCCTGAAGCTCCAAGGTGTGTGTCTATGAGTCCCTACCTGGCTGTAAGCACCAGCTCTGGCTCTGCATCTACACCAGAATAAGCACTGATTGGGGGGAACAAAATGGGAGCACGACAGCCTCATTCTCTTGCTAACAGGCTACTGAAAGTCATCAAATCTATGATAACCATGCAAGGATGCAGTCCAATTTGCTAAAAACATACGGAAAAAGCAAGACAAGGCAAGGGAAGAAAAGAAACAGATTAGGTTTTCCAGAAGCACCCCAAAATCCTCACTTCCAACTCAACAGGAGCCCCAGGAGGCTGAGCAGAGCAGTGACACCAAACTGCTGAAGACCAAACAAGAAGTTTTTTCAGCTCTGGCTAGAAAAGTCCTTTCTTGCATTTCTTGCAGAGCGGCCATAGTTCATATGCTCAGAGCAACAGTGTACAGAAAGGAGATGGGTTGGGGTTTTTTGGGAAGGGAGGTGNAAAAAAAAAAAAAAAAAAAAAAGAGCACAAACCCTGCACTGGGAAAGCCACACCGATGAGCTTGTTAACATTTGAAGAGACTGCTTGGCGTGATTCCTTACACAGATTCCTGCCAAGAATTTGCAAGGGGAAAGTATATTTAGCAATCCAAGGCATGCCAAAGCCTTGTCAAGAGAAAAAAAAAAACCCACCACTTTGAATATGTGGAATAGCAATTAGACATTTTCTAAGCAGCCATTTTCAAAATGCATCCAGGCATCTAATAGGGGCACCTGAGGCATATCCACAACTCTGCCACACTTCAGGCCTCAATAAAGATCCGCTAAGGATCGAATACTCAGAGGAAGGATATCTTACCAATGGCAACTGCTCACTTCCAGAGCAATGGGGCTGCTTTCAAGCACTAGATGATCTGTCACACTGAACCACTGGAAATACAGGGCCTCATGCCAACAAGTATCATTTTGTAGCATCCTTTAAGGAACCATTTCCCCAAGAAAACCTGTGAGCCACACTGCACTGCTGGAAAGCAGAGAATAGTTGCCTGCCCACTGCTTTCATGGAAGCTGGACCACCAGCTCTACCATGCACCGTTTCCCCAAATGGGAACATCCAGGTGCACATCCAGGTGAGATGAGCAGCAGGTGGAAGCTAGGACAATATGTAAAATCAGATGATGACTTGCAGTCTGTTAAAGTGGTGCTCACATCATATACCAACTCTGGCTGATCGACTGTCCAATGCTCTGAGCTACAATGCCAGCAAATAAACTTCATCATTCAAGCTCCTTTCTTTCTAGGGAAAGACCTGGAAAATTGTCCCAGGATAGGGCATACCTGCTTCAGGAAGGTGGTTCACCTGCATTAGTCACCCTTCTTTCTGGAGCGTTGTTGGGAAGTTCCTTGGGATGCAGCATGGAGGAAAGGCAGTTGAGAAGAGGAACCTTTTTCTGAGAGCGATCCGTGTCAATCTCATGGGATTTTTTTTCAGGATCAAGGGTATAACACAAGGGGATGATGGCTGTAAACAAAGTGTCCAGAGGTTTTTCAGGAGCCCAAAGGAACTTGGAAACCGAAAACGGAAAGAGCACAGGGTAAATACCATCATACTGATTTTTCTGTTAAGCATTTACCTATTTCCAAAAGAAAATAACGGCTTTGTCTTTTCAGTTAGCGAGCAGAAGCTCTGCTTTCAAAGCAGAGCAGAAGCAGAGAGCTCCAAGACAGGTGCCAGTACTTTGCTCTCTGCTTCTACAGCATCTAAGGCAACTCTATCTAAGGCTCAACAAGAAGTATACTGAAAGAACTAAGTACAATTGCAAAGAATTCCTGTTTTCACCCTAGATTCCCAGAGGAAACAACAGATTTTGTAGATCACCTAGCCAAATAACATAGTTGTTGATATAGCAAATTCCTCTAGGATGTAGACAAGGTTCAGACAGAGCAATGACACAAATTCAGCTCTTTTAGAGGTGACAAGTGACCAAAAAACCCCTGTCACTATGCTCCCCATTTGTATTTCTACCTCCTGAGCTCTTTTGGCACAGACCTGTTTCAGTCTAAAATCGTAGAATCATAGAATGGTTAGAGTTGGAAGGGACGTTAAAGATCATCGAATTCCAACCCCCCCTGCCATGGGCAGGGACACCTCCCACTAGAGCAGGTTGCTCAAAGCCCCATCCAGCCTGGCCTTAAACATTTTCAGGGGTGGGGCATCCACAACTTCTCTGGGCAACCTGTTCCAGTGTCTCACCAACCTCACAGGAAAGAATTTCTTCCTAATATCTAATCTCAATTTCCCCTCTTCCAGTTTAAAACCATTACCCTTTGTCCTGTCACTACACTTCCTGACAAAAAGTCCCTCCCCAGCTCTCCTGTAGGCTCCCTTCAGATACTGGAAGGCTGCTCTAAGGTCTCCGTGGAGCCTTCTCTTCTCCAGGCTGAACAGCCTCAGCTCTTGCAGCTTGTCTTCATCGGAGTGGTGTTCCATCCCTCTGATCATCTTTCTTGGCCCTCCACTGGACCTGTTCCAACAGTTCTATGTCCTTTCTGTGTTGAGGACTCCAGAGCTGGACACAGTACTCCAGGTGAGGTCTCACGAGCGCAGAGCAGAGGGGCAGAATCAGCTCCCGTGACCTGCTGGTCACGCTTCTTTTCATGCAGCCCAGGATGTGGTTGGCTTTCTGGGCTGCCAGCGCACACTGCTGGCTCATGTTGAGCTTCTCATCCACGAACACTCCCAAGTCCTTCTCCTCAGGGCTGCTCTCCAGCCATTCTCTGACCAAGCTGTATTTATGCCTAGGATTGCCACATCCCAGGTGTAGGACCCTGCACTTGGCTTGGTTGAACTTCATGCCATTTGCATTAGTCCACCTCTTAAGCCTGTCCAGGTCCCTCTGGGTGGCATCCCTTCCCTCCAGTGTGTCGACCGTGGCACCGAGCTTGGTGTCGTCGACAAACTTGCGGAGGGTGCAAAATCACTGTCACTGTCTGGTTTAGGGGGGAAGCATGAAAAGCCGAGCTAAGAAGTTACAGGAGGCGCAGAGGTGACCGGCGCCTTCCTCCTGGATTCGGGAGGGGAAGCCGAGAAGATGCCGCCAAGCAGCAGCCGCGCACCACGGAGCGGCAGAGCGGCAGCGCCGTCCGCTGGCCGCCTGCGGCATTGCCGCCGACCACAGCGGCCTTCCTCTTCCCTGCCTTCTCCGCCTTCCTCCCCGCGCTCACTTCTGGGGGAAACGTGCAGAATTGGCAGCCCTGAAGGTTCACCAGCACAAAACGCCTCTGGTCAGGACACCATAGGCTCCTCGGGGAACACAGCAAGCCCAGGAGCAGCCCATTGGGGGATGAGGACAGGAGGGAAAAAAAGGGTCCATACCAAGAACCCCATCACGTATCCTTATGTTCTGCTCCGATTTCCACCCTGCCTCACTTCCACCCTCTGCAAACAATCCCAAAGGTAAGTTACAACTTCCTCTGCAGGAACAGAAGTCACCTCAGATAAGATACCTGTGCAATCACTTTGGGATATCAAAATATCAAAACAAATTCTCTACACCCGTTAATGAATGGCTACTTCATAGCAGTGGAGTGGCCTTTAATGAGAAACTTGTACTTTAATTTCTACTTCTGCATTAGCAAAGAAAGCACAGAAGTACAAAGTCATATCTCAGCACCCAGAACTGGGAGGGGAGAGACAGACATGGAAAAGTGACCCAACCACAATGAGCCAAGGATAAAAGGCAAAATGCAGGACAACACTGTTCTGCTTGTGAAGGCAGCATGAGCCGGTGACACACCCTCACCCAGCAGCTCTCACAGCCCACAAGCCTTCCAGACACCAGGTTCATCCGAATTTGCCAGGAGCGTGCTCACAAGCTTGCACTTACATCTTGGTTCAGCAGCTCAAGAACTCCAGGAGATGCAAAGACGTGGTTAATCAGGGGACACCAGCATCTACCCAAGGACGGAGCCGCACTTGGGCAGATCACCAAGATGCAGCAGTAACTTCCCTGTGACAGATGAGCCACACCAAAGCTCCTGCATCACTGCATGTCCCTATGAAGTTTTGCTCCAGCAGGAACACCTCATGCAGGTGGCACTGGAGTTTTGGACCTCTTCTGCAGCTTGACTGGAAGTAACATTTCCCCCTCCCATCCTCAAGCCCACCACTCCAGAAGGCGGGCTAGTTTCCAAGCTGCGAGGCCTCCCCTGCCTCAGCTGGCTGCATGGTGCCTCCTTGTAGGAACACAGACCTCCACAGAGCAACCCAAGGCCCTCAGAGCCCAAGCTGTGCAGCCACATCATCATCAGAACCTACCTTCCCCAGCACAACGTGTTGTACTAACAAAGGCTTTTGCACAATGAATTAGCAAGCAAAATCAGCAGTGCTCCTGCAGTTTCATCACAATTTCCAAACAAAAGGGCTCACATGAAGACACCTTTAGCATAATGGAAGATGGTTTTATTTCAATGCCGTTCAAGAAATGTCATTGCACAGAAACAGCACTGTCCCACGGTGATACGCAGATGCACGGCTGGCATATGAGCTGGCAACTGCAGTGGCTCCCCCCATCCACTTCACCCCTTTTCCTGGAGATCCAAGCAAGAAAGGGCTGTTTCTAGACATCCAGTCCGTACCAGCTCCCCAACCCTTCCCTCCCTCTGAGGTTACCTTGAAGTTATCTGCAAATCACCTTGACCTGTGTAGGGAGGTCCACCAAAGCCAAGGATGGTGCCCCTTGATAAAATCACCGAGGCAGACCAGTAGCTGCTTTTCAGGCAGAGATGTCCTCAGAGTAGCCACAAGCCATCCTCACACCATTCACCCGGTCTTCAGATGGAGCAGCAGCCAGCAGAAGAAAAGCTGGCTCCTTGAGCTGTTCCAGCTGTCCACACACGGGCACACAAGGAATCCCCAAGGGAACAGAAACATCATAACTGAAAGGGAAGTTCAAGTTAGCTCAGAGATGGCACCTCAAGAAAGCTGGTTAGCACCAACCAGGACCAGCAACAGCAGTGCCCAGGACTAACCTGGGAGGTCTGTTAACTACCTAGAGAAAGCTGCTGTGGGCTTCTTGTGTGAAAAAAGCAGCAGCAAAAATAAGAGTTGAGCCAAGTTTCTTAAACCCACAGGTTTCCTTGTAGCCCTGTTAACAGAAGACACATGTGCAGAAGGCCATGATGGTGTCCATCTACGCATACAAAAATGAGCCATTGCTCCCAAGGCAAGCCACCCACTGCCACCCCCACATCAAGGCTGTCACACAACTGTTTTACCCTACACTACAGGCAAAACAAGGTGTGGCAGCAGAGAAATGGGCAGCCACCTCTCTCCCAGAAAGCAGGCTGGGCAAGTCCCGGGCAATGAGCCTCATCACCTTTGGGAGGTGACACAGAGCACACGCAGGCTGCTACAAATGAGACTGGGCACCTGAATACGTAGTTATACTTTAGTAAGAGAAATTTAGAACACTGAATTTAAAAAACCAAAAGTGATTTAGGAAACAAGTTCAGGGTCACTGTAGTCAAACGTCTGAGCCAGAAAAGGTTCCTACTTAGGTCCAGTTCTGAACCTACCTTTCAAAGAGGTCAGGCTCATTAATGACATTAGCGCTGTAGCTCACCACCACCCAAATCCATTTAAAGCTGTAGCAACCGCATGGAACCACTCTGCCACCTGCAAACTGTTTCTCCTTCTGCAGCTATCAAGATTATTACAAACACTTGTCTTCTCTGACTTCTGCTGCTAAGGGCAGAAAAGGTGCTGCAGCCACCAAAAGGCCCAGACAGAAAATAAACCCCAAACCAAATTGAAACTCAGCTGACAAACAGACCGTAACAAAATGTTCTGGCATTTTAAGATTGGTAATCTGAAGAGATGACTTGGAGGCAATTATTAACTAACCAGCAGCCTTTCCTCCAAGACGGAATGCCCCAGGAGTTGGCTCCACATGAATTTTATTGTTGCAGGTCAGTGCAGATTAGAGAACTTCAACAGCTGGCTACAGGAGCCTGCTACCAGACCCAGGAAGAGCGAGCCACAGGGAACATTCAGGTGGACTAACCTCAGGATCTGCAGACAAGACAACAGGCTACGGGGCTGCAGTGAGCAGCTTTCTGTAGTGCTGGGAAGTAGTGGCACCAGCCAGCAGAGGACAATAGTTGTTCTTCTAGCATTCTAATCTCTGATCCCGAGCCAGTCACGATACTGTTCTTCACCTTGCAGCACACCCCTGCTCCCCTGAGCCCCCTCAAATGCATGTTTTCTATCTCCTCTCCTCCCACCTTACATCTGTCCATCCCTCCACTCGTAGAGCTCTAGGCTATTCCTCAAGGCACAGACATGAAGGACATACCAAAATGTGCCAGGCTTCTTTGAGCTATTTAAGCCTTCCTAAGGTTCACCTCAGCACATTCAAGGAACAAAGCACACCATTAACTGGAAAGGAAAAGTGTTTTTTAATGGTTTCACCAGTAACAAGAGCCACTCAGCTACTGGACCAAACTACTAATGCCTCCGTAATAATAAATACAGTACAAGAGACAGACGTGGCTTTTTGTAGAAAGACAAACATGACTCCACTCCATTATCAGCTTTTTATTGTTAAAAGGACAGATCTTGACAGTGGAAAAAAGGGACGTTTCAGAAGAAGAGGATGTAGCTTCTACTGGTCCTTCAGTTCCTTCAGTCTTCTGATTGCAGATTTGACTGTCACTGCAGAGGTGGTACTGGAAGAAGCAGCAGAGTCACCCACACGTGGCAGCAGAACAACCCGCACCAACATTATTTTTTGGAGAAAGCACTAATCATTTCAAATAGTTATTGCCTGATCGCACTGTCAACAAGGGGGCTAATTCCACTCTGATTTTCGTGACAACAAAGCATAGGCCTTTGTCTACAGAAGCACATGCAACCTCACAAGCTCCATCTCAACCCAAATTACCCAGTCATGCATCGACTACACACACAAGTGCGTGGGCTCAAATTCCTAGCAACTGTTAGGTGTTGGGCAATAGCGTCTTCTACCAGAACTGAGGGGAGAAGGGGGATGGGAAGAGAAAAAGCAAGCAAAGCAAGGGGGTAAGCAAGGGCACCATGACAGTAAGGATTCTAATGATTCAATGCTTTTACAACAAAAACAGAAGATGGAAACAATTTTCCTTGCTCTAAACATGGGTTTATCTATTGTGTGTGTTTCTGGACCAAAAAAAGCCAGGGTAGTAGCACCAAAAAATGCCGCCTAGGCTTTGAAAGAAGCAAGAGTTCCCTTACACAATTAAAATTTTTTTACAGTCAGAAGAATCAAAGAAGGAAAAAAAAAAAAGCCCCAGCTCAGAAGCATAGCTTATTAGAATCTGTTGAGGCTCTTTTCAGAATAGGTCAGAGACATATCTGTCAGGTGTCATCATACAGATGATTCCACCCTGAGACAGCTGGATGCATGAGCCACCCTCTCTGATCCTTTTCTTCCAACATCACCAAAAACCTGGCTCGAGTATAGTACCTCATACAAGCAACAGATGTAGTTCACATCTCCAGTAAGAAATGCTACTACACCCAAGGCACAAAAAAGCATACTTAAATAAAAATATTTGGTTTAGCATTTATAGATGTTTCCATTTCTTCATGTGAAGTTTGGGAAAGGATGCAAAGCTTGCATTTTTTAAGAATAAAACAACTGCTATGATGAAACCCAGAAAGATAAAGAAATTTTGGAGGGACCACGCAAACCATCAGCGGTAATGTGATGGATAAAATGCAATATTCTCACAAGCTGCACAACAGATACTAGAAAGAATAACAAATCCAATTTGATCCACTCCAATTGAATTCTAACCATGCAGCTAAAAAAAACCCCTGATATAGAATAGAGTCATAGAATGGTCAGAGTTAGAAGGGACCTTAAAGATTATCAAGTTCCAACCTCCAACCCCCTGCTATAAGCAGCGACACCTCCCACTAGAGCAGGTTGCTCAAAGCCCCATCCAGCCTGGCCTTTAACACTTCCAGGGATGGGGCATCCACAGCTTCTCTGGGCAACCTGTTCCAGTGCCTCACCACCCTCACAGTGAAGAATTTCTTTCTGATACTTAATCTAAATCTCCCCTCTTTCAATTTAAAACCATTACCCCTCATCTTATGTCAACTACATGAGAGTAAATGCTGACAGGAGCTTCTTCATTTCCTTACTTGTAAGTCCAGGCACCACCAGCAACTGTCTTCATGCAGGATCCACAGTGCCAGATGCCCACAGCCTTCCTCTTCATTTTGGTCTGTAATAAAAGGGGGGGG
>VZRU01016592.1:300876-329792 GCA_013398155.1 Pedionomus torquatus | reverse complement strand
TTTTTTTCTCCCTCAGGACATACCTTCCTCTCCATCTCTTGTAGTGGTGTAGTGATAACTGAAAAGTGGACAGAAATGCCTGTGTAGTAGGAGATGTGGCTCCATTCTACATTGCCTAAATAGAACTGGGAAAAAAACATTTACCTGTTCCCACTAAACTCCACAAAAGCTTTCCCCTTCTTTTCCAGACGTGATAGAATTTGGGTTTTCTTCTTTCATACCTAGAGAACAGTAACACACAGCCTTAAAGAGTACGTATGTGTCTGCAACCGCAGTAACCGTTTGGAAAAAAAGCCTTTAGTGCTTTTATATTAGCTTTTAGTACTAATATTCTCATTTATTTCAAGATGCAGTGTCCCAAAGCAGAGATGCTGCAAGTTCACAACTGTGCAGACCCCAAGAGTGTCACACAGCCTGTGAGGAATTAAGCTTCTTAAAAAAAAAATAAAAAAAATGGCAGAAGGAAGTATTTTCATTCCTGACGGTGATGATCTATATATTTCCATAGCAGCCACTGTGCGAGGGGACAAGCAAAGAGCAGTTCTGCAGTGTGTGACCCACTGTGAACCCACCAGCAGGCTGGTGTAGGGTGCTGTGTGGAGGGGTAGGGGCAGAAGGGGAACGGAACAGCCTCCTTGTAAAGGGTGGTGGTCCCACTAAGCTTGGTTTTGTCCTACAAGCCTGTGCAGAAGTAGTTGTTACTCTTCTGGAGACTTTGCAATATGGAAGAGACAGGACAGGACCAGCAGTGGGGAGGAGTGGGGGGACTGCATCAGGACTATGGATGAGCCAACAACACCAGGCAACCCCAGGGCAGAATGGTGCAAACGTTGATCAGTGGCGATGGAGGAACCATGGGCAAACATTACCCGTTGCCTCTAATGCCTTTAATTCCTTGAGCTGGAGCCCAGCCTTTGGAAGGTGCTGTTTTTTTCATGCCTCTCTCCAAACAACTTTCCTTTGGCAGGGGCAGTTTGAAGAGGGGAAGAGATGGTCAAAATCAGAACTGAAAATGCGCAAAGGGAAGAGGAATATGGGAATGAGGAAGAAAGGAAAGGGAGAAGGGCAGGAAACACATAGGGCACATAGACTTAAGATAGCAAATGAGGACCTACAGTGGTGGAAGAGGGGTCTTGAAGAGCAACAGTAATCAAAGAATAAAGAATAACAGATCCAGTAGTATTGCCTCTACACAAGCACATGTTCACACATAACTCAGAATTGACAGAAAATGGGTATTAGAAGGAGGGGAGCTCTCTCACATAGAAAGAGGCAGGGTTAAGCCATCTGTGGCTGCCTTGGTTACAAGGTGGCCCCAAACACCTCCTGTCTTGCACCCACTTGAGCTGTCGTGGGAACCCTGAGGCTCTAGAGGTACCCGCAGCCGGTCTCCTGGAGCGGGGACACGGGTTGGCAGGGTGGGCAGGCACTAGCGAGGCCCTAGGTGGCCACTTGCAAACAGGCAGGTTGTGTTGTGCATCTGCGGGACCCGGGCAGAGCTGAGAATAACCCCCAAATTTCTTGCCCCTCAGCTCTATCCAGGAGGCCGTCGCTTCCCCACGCGCTCCTCTGACATTACAGAACGTATGGGGACGCGAAGCCACAAAGAAACTAAATAAAGAGAGTGGTGGGCGTGTGACTTGCATGCAATGTTTCCCTTTCACTGCAAATTTTTCATTTACTGTTATTTTTGCACGGGCCCGTGTGACTGGATTCCCATAAAGTGGTCTCCCACACCTCAGGCAGTTATTAGAGCAAGAGGCAGCCACCGGGCTGGTCCGTGCCTGGAAATTAGAGAGAGACAGACACAGACCAGGCATCCGAGAAGGAGACTGCAGCGCGGGGAAGGGATATATGAAGCACTCTGGCACAATTCAGTTGTTAGGCAAATCATTAAAGCTAAAAAGGAGGAAAAATGAACTGCTTCCCCGGTTGTATATACAAGCTGGACATTTGTAGAGGGTGAGCAAGTGGAGTGGTTATCAACAATAAAGGAGCAATAAAAAGATAAGATCTTTGCATTCCAATTAAAAGAAAAATCATTGCAACAGGATCAGATGTTTTCCCTGGCAAGGAGGCAAAGAATTTCTCTCCAGGCAAGAGACAAATACCTACCTCTTCCCTTTTATCAAGTATTAACCCGTAGGCCTCTGATAGTAAAAGGCAGGGAACCAACATAGGGATTTCTATTGCAGGTGGGAAAACACTGGGGTTTTGGGGGGCTTTTGTTCAAATCTGAAGGAAGATTGGAGCAATGAATCAATGGGATGGAGGGAAACCAAGCTATTAGGAGATTAACATCAGGGGAAACTTTAGAGCAAGATGGCTTTTCTGATGGAACCCTGTAAGAAATTAAAGACACAAATATCAGCTTTCTTCCCCTTCCTGCCACCCCCACATTAGCCACATCTTTGCAAAACGTACCATACAGCATGTACTGATTCAATGGCAAGGCGTGCTTCTGCAATAAAGATTTTTCTCACTGAGACTTTCAAAGCTCCCAACAACGAAAAACAAGCATCAGCTGAAGTGATGCAATGACAAATTTGCAAGATTCAGTCTCGGGGTGACATATGCTCAAATGCTCGAGTCAATGGAACAAAAGTAGGTTTGCCTTTTCCGTACTGTTTCTTTCAAGATTGTTCCGAAGTAACTGGAGTGATGCCAAAGGGTTAAGCATTCGATTTCCTAAAGACCTTCAGAGGCCAGATCCTGGGTTGTCTTCTCTTTGTCAGTGCCAGGCAGGTAGAACGATAATCAGAGAGAAAGTCCCTTTCGGTGAATAACCTAAAGTATCCATCGTGGAGATTGCTGCTTTTTACAAAGTCAAGAAATGTCATTGATTCAACTCCCCAGGAGGCCTGCCAACTGCTTAACCAAAATTTCAGAAATCGAAGCGCTTCATCGTTTACTATCAACTAGAGTTTTAAAATCTGATTGCTGCTTGAAAAATTTTCAATTCTGTTTTCGGTGGAAGATGAGGGTTTTTTTGTTTGTTTTGTGCATGTGCAGTGCAGACCCGAGAAGAGTGTCTGCTTACTGTGGAAAATGTTGACTGTAACTGAAATTTGTAACTGAAAAAGAGAATGCCTGAAAATATAAGGAAATATGCCTGGAAATATAAAGAAATGCAACATTTCAGCCAGCATATTCAAGGCAAAGTGATTTCATTTGAATGTGGTAAGTGAAAATGTAATGCAGCGACCTGGTTTCTCCATCCTGGCTTCAGCCCCTCTCATGCTGGGGGAGCCTTGCTCATGCTGGAGACAGCCATACGGTGCCATGTGAGGTACAGGCTGATGGGGACACTTGCTCAGGCAGGTGAGACTCCTGGCCTATGATGAGATCCTGCAGTAGTATTTAGGGATTGCAGTTTTGAAGCTGTCACTCCTCTGCTGAAAGATGCCAGTTTTCCAGTGGGAAATCCTTTCCCCAAATTTTCTGACCAGAACTTATGTTTATCAGTCTCCTAATTCCAAAACCTCTTCTCCAGCACTTCCTTTCCTTTGACAATTCACTAATAG
Source organism: Pedionomus torquatus (assembly GCA_013398155.1). Lineage (NCBI taxonomy): Eukaryota > Metazoa > Chordata > Aves > Charadriiformes > Pedionomidae > Pedionomus > Pedionomus torquatus. Next base: position 326,268 of record VZRU01016592.1, on the reverse strand, counting down.
CTTCATTCCCTTCCCAATCATTGGCTCATCTTTCTTCTTATGTGCAAGCATAGATCAGCTGAAACATGTATATTGCTTGTCTCCTTCCAGTAGCAATCTGATTCTTTACATTAACCTGAAATTTCAAACATATTGAGGAGAACGGTAAGAGGTTTTTGTAGCTGTCCTTTGTTTCATTACTGGGATCTAAACAGAAATTCACTATATGCCCCACTTTTACATTTTACATATGTTACAAAAAAGGTTTCAACAACATTTGGCAGAACGCAATTAGCTGTTGAACTGACCTTCCTGGTGAATATTCACGAGTTCAAACCTGCAAGCAAGAGGCTGAATTATTGTCTACACCTATTGCATATGTTAAGTAAAATGATTTGGAAGTACTTTGGCCGGTTTCTAATTCTCAGTGGATGTTTATTCTGTAATCATGGGGAGAAATATGCCCCCACGTGTATATATATCTAAATCCAGCTGTTGTCTCAGACAAAGATTCCTCGTGTAGGTGCCCAAGTGGTGTCTAACACTCATTCCTTGTGGTCAATGAGTATGATGAATACATCCTTAGTAGCAAGATGACAGTTACTTCCTCATGCCAGGGGAATACCCAGAACAGCATTAATAGATGTCAGTTGCAGGAAGATTGTCTGACCCATTGAACCTCTATTTTTTGCAGAGTAGATGGTAGCTATTCATTTAAACATTTTTAACGTTGCACATCTTTCATGAGGTACACGTTTTAAAATGTGAATTTCCAGTACTGTGCAAAGTATTTGTCTAAATAATCTTTTCTTAGTTATCAAGAGTTCAGGAGATCACCAAGACCCATCTTAAAGTAGGCCAACAGCTGAACTTCTCCAGGCTACCTGCTAACACAGGTGTTCCTAATTTATCTCTAACTCAGAGCCCTTAGAAGCTAACTCATCCTCCTAGCTTAGGTACCTGAATGTGAACCCTCCCTCCCACACAGTTTCATATCTTTGGTTACAAAGAGGGAGTTGAACTTGATCTCTTACATTCTAGGTGACTGCCTGAGTGACCAGGCTACCAGCTAATATGGGATAAATCACTCTCATGCTCTCCAGTGAGGGGTGCTCCACTTAATATCAATAATTAAGTACTTATTTGAGAAGGTATTTGAACTCTGAACTCTGTTGTATTTCCCATCTAATGGCCTAGAGAGTCAGGGTGTCTTCTCTCTCCCTGCTCTCTTCCCTCTACTTCAATTTCTAGACCAGCAGTAGTTAATAATTTATATGAAATGGAACATTTCCAACAGTAAAGATGGAAAGAAACCAACCCCTTGGTACCCATATCACCCCAAGTTATGCCACTAAAGAGAGAATTGGGAGAAAACTTTTGGATGCTACGGCTCTCTTCAGACAGACAAGAGTTTGGATACCACAAAAAACTTTGATTGAGTTGAACCCTTATCCAGTCTTTATCTTTATGGTGAATTTTGGGGAAAAGGAGAGAGATTGAGCCATAAAAAACCCTATTAAAAATATTACCACAAAAATGCAATACTGAGATGTATACTGAAACTCTGATGACTTTCCACTGTCTTTGAAAGATATTACTAAATCCACTTCCATTACTTCATTTTAAATGTTCTATTCCTCTGGTTATTTTTGCTAACTGTGTTTCCCTAATTTTGCTTTTAAAATATTGCTTTTAAATACTAAAAGGTTAAGCTTTCCTTTTTTTGCTTCCCTCCCCCTACCTTTTCTGGTCTAGCATAAATGCCAGCAGGAGAAAATGCACTCTCAGACTTAACTCATGCACTCACTGTAAATATTCTGTGCTAAATTAAGTACAGAAACAGATACCTGGTACTGGAAATGTGGCTTTAACCAACAGAATTGTGATAGCTCAGGAAACTATGCACTGACAGTCAGCAAGAGCTCTATCCTGATGAGTAATGGGGGAGATTTGTCATTGTCTTCTCCTCCTGAAGTATTTGCAGATGAACTCTACTTTCAGAACCAATTAGGCATCATATACTCTTGTACAGAGGTGCATTTTCCTGAACGATATGGGAAGGACAAACTCTTGAATTGAAAAAAAAAAAAAAAAAAAAAAAGAGAAGTTCAGATCAATCACGCTTATTTTCATCTTGCTTTAAACATGCTGTTTCCTTTTTTTCTTTAAATAGTTTTCTGTGTGGTTGTTGAAGTGTCTTTGCAAGAGAAGCTACAATACTCAGACAAGGAAAGTCCCTGGTGGTTTTTAAACACCATTTTTAGTGAGTTTTTTAATTTAAAAAAAAAAAAAAAAAAGAAAAATCTAATAAACACATCAGTCATAGAAATCCCTTATCATCAGGACTACTGTTTAAATTTTCTGAAGAGCAACCAAAATCCATCCATGTCACAGGTTACTCTGTAGAGGTGCCTAAAGTGGTTTAGAAAGGTACATTCTGAAAGAAACCTTTTTACATGCAGAAGGGTTGCATCTAAAACTGCATTCATCAGACAAGATTAGCCATACACGTGACTATTTAGGTCTGTAATTTTACAATGCTCAACGTGCACAATAATCACAGCAAATTCATCAGGATACAGTAAGCCAGCAAACAGATTGATTACCTGCAAGAAATATGGGCCTTTCCTCCAAATGTTTTCCCTAGTACGTTAGTTTTCTCTAAATCACAGAATTATATGGGGATGGAATCAACCTCTGGAGATCATCTAGTCCAACCTCCTGCCAAAGCAGGTCCACCCAGAGGAGGTTGCACAGGAACGCATCCAGGCAGGTTTGGAATGTCTCCGGATATGGAGACTCCACCACCTCTCTGGGCAGCCTGTTCCAGGGCTCTGCCACCCTCAAAGGGAAGAAATTTCTCCTCGTGTTTAGATGGAACTTCTTATGTACAAGTCTGTGCCCATTTCCTCCTGTCCTCTCACTGGACACCAACTGAAAAAAAGACTGGCCCCTTCCTCTTGACACCCACCCTTTGAGTATTGATAGGCGTTGATGAGATCCCCCCTCAGTCTTCAGACTAAAAAGACACAAGTCCCTCAACCTTCCCTCATAAGAGAGATGCTCCAGACCCCTGATCATCTTTGTGGCCCTCCTCTGGACCCATTCCAACAAGTCTCTAGTGTTCAGAGACCATTTTTGAAATTTAAATACGTATTTCAGTGGCCGGATGGGTTCTGTCAAAACCACTTTTCCTTTCAGATAGGACAGGAGATCAGATTATCTAAGCTATGCTGGCTGTCGCTTTTTGCTACATGAATCATGACCAGGTTTGCAGGAGGTAGCTGTGGGTTACTTTTGCAATCAAAAGGATTGTAATTGTATTGTATTGTGAATTGTATTGCACTGTAAACAATTCCATAAGTGTTTGGACAAAACACAGCGTGTCTGGCAGATGACTTTGTTTTCAGACCAGGGTCTCACACAGGAAATCTCATGACTGGGATAACTTTGAGACCCAACTTTCAACAAAGGTAATACCGTATCAATTGGGTAGCTGTTGATGACTATTCAATATTGACGATCTGACTGCATTAATGAGCCAGGCTGGATGGGGCTGGTTCCTCTCTGTAGCTTTCTGCCACCTACCCGAGACTCATCACCGTGGGTCAAAGAGTTGAACTCAAACAGATGAACAGCTTAAGAAGGAGAATGTGTGAAGGCTGTCACCTGTACAATGGCATCCCCCGTGTTTTAAGTGGTTTGATGCAAGGGGGTTTCCCATGTCCAAAACAGTTGTCTTTCTCATTTCCCTTATCTACTAGGTGATTATGGGAACAAATCTCGGGTATGGCCAGAGACAACGTCTCTCAACTTGGAAATGTTGGAAGAGGTGGCCTGTCTTCCACATTTCCCTCTCATCATGAGCAGGAGCTCGCATCTAGTGTGGTTGTACAGTAGGCTGGCTGTAAGGCATGGCACGTGGGTGGCACAGAGCGTGGCCCCATCAATCAGCCGTGCTGGCACCACTCGCAGAGCTGTGCTAAATAGCTGCCGCTGCCAGCAAACACAGCTCACGACCATTTCAGCATGCAAAACTGAAAATAATATCGGGCAAATTTGGGCTGTTGCCTGTTGACCTGCCTCTTAGAGTGGTGATTAAGATCACCCGAGTTGAGAAAGGAGCCAGCGCTGGCACAGTGTCACCCTGAAAAGACGGGAGTCTGAAGGAGCCATAGGGTCTACTTCCAGTGATTTTTAACTGGGCTTTTGCCACATACGTGTACAAGCAGCCCAGATTCCTTTCTCATTCCCTATGAGCTGCTTGGAGCTAGAAACCAAGCGTATTTAAGTGTTTTGTAGGGTTGCTTGGGGTTTATTTTAAACATATTCTGATACTCTGGAAAGGTTTAATCTACCTAGACAGACAGAATAAATTCATGATTTTTGAGCTTACTGGACCAGGCTGCATTTTCCCTTTAAACTCTTGTTTTTAATTATATTTGGGCTAAGCACTCAGAGGCCTTAAGGCATGAATCCCTTCTTTGCTAGCAGTTGTAATTAGTCCTGATTGTTCCTTTTTGTGCCTGTTATGAGCAGAAGCTCAGAACATGTATTGCTACCTGGTGATTATGCAGCGTCTTTCCAACACCAGGGGAGAAGCACAGGCTCCTCGTAGGGCAGCTGACTCAAACAGACAGTGTTATGCCACCAGAAGAAGAACGCTTATTTATTATTAAAAGGCAGCAATGAGGCTGTCTAGGTATTCATTTAATATTCCCCATAATTACTGAGTGCTCACCTCGGCTCCCAAACAAGGTAGTGAGTCACCTTCCAAACCTTCCTCTTCCTGCCACTCAGGCCCTACGCTCCATCGCCCTCAGTTCAATGAGAAGAAAAAAATCCACCAGGCAAAGCTGACTTTCAGCAGTGACTTCTTAAGCTTCTTTTACAGGGAGGGTGTGAAATGTATTTTGTTTTCTTGAGTTTCCCTCAGTCCATCCTCAGTGGCCTCCTTCAGTGTGCAAATTAAGCCTGGCTCTTGTGGTTCAGCCTCTTTTCAGCCTGGCTGTAGTTAGCAGTTGGCTGAACACCCAGCACTGTCACTCCGTTTCACAGCTTTGCCATCAGCAAATGACAATTATAAGCCAGTTTCTTTAGTTTGTTCCCCAGGTGCCTGCCTGAGACTGGAAACCCAGTGCTTGGATCAGTAAGATTTGTTTTTTTTTGTTTTTCCCCTAAATTGGTATCCCTAAAAAAATCCAAACAACGAAACTACAGCCACAAAACACATAATTTCTGAGCCTGGCTGTCCCGGCTTGCTTGCTGTGGTAAAAGAGAGGGCACCGTTAGAACACAGGCAATTCAGTAGATTGAGCTAAGCAATCAACGTACAGCAGCAACAGGAGGTGAATGTAACCTCTTGTGCATTAGACAGAGTCTCTGTGACAAATCAATCTCCCAAAGCATTTCTAGGGACTGAAAAAGTTTACAGTTAATAGATTTTTGCAGGGGAAATGGAAATTATCTTCCTCTCACATGGCCTCTACGCCACAGATTTCATCTATGCTCTGTTTTGGACCCCATCCCCAAAGCTGAATCTGGGTATTCACACTTAGACTGCTAGAACCTCACCCCTAGTCCATAGAGACCTCCAAGCATCAGCAGAGGAACAGGTCACACTCCACAGCTACCTCCGCCAGCTGTTCCCACCTTGATATTTAAGCAGAGTTCCAGCCCGAAACTTCTCCCCTGTCTTCGGATCGGGACAGCCATCTAAACTGGGAATATGCTAACCATATGCTAATTGAGCTTCATGTGGCAAAGACCCCTTTTTTTCAGGCAGTGTAAGTCTATGTGCATCACCAGCTCAGCTGGTGCAGTTTAAGTTAATCTCTCCTCCCTGCTTCACTGGTTTGCTCCTGCTCCTTACCTTATCATTGGCAATAAGGGGACTCTGTGCCTGCTTCTTTGCAAGAGAAAAAAAAAAAATCACCCAGGCTGAGCAAGATCATACCATTAATAATTTCCAGACAGTGCTTTCCAGTGATGAAATATACATGACTCATCTGCTGGACCATCAAAGTTACCTGAAGAGGTTAGATTAAAAGAATAAAATAAAAACATAAGCAAGGCAGCATCAGTACTAGGGGATTTGTTAAATTATGATTACTGAATTAATGAAAGCATTAATTCCCTGAACTGATGAAAGAAAGGACGCACAGCAGACTGCTTGTCTCTGCTACTCTACGTAAGCTCTTCTGCACAAGGGACTCTTCCTCTCGCTATCTGTGGTATCTGTGGCTGTGGAGAAGGGGAGATATTCAACTTGCTCTTCCTCTAAGTCCTCGTAGAGATAGACATAAGATATTGTAAAGAAAAAAAAATAGTGCAAAGCCCACAGCACATTTAAGCACTCCAACAATACTAGAAAATTGAGATGTCTTTTCCAGAGCACTCACATCTCCTATTTTCTCCCCCAGCTTCCACACCAGGCATGGGCACACACAGTGCTCTCCACAGAGGTCCTCCTGCCTTCTTTTTCCTGGAGAGACCCTGTCCTCCTCTTACACAGGTCAACACCAGGGCTTTTCTCCTGGACCTGTCTGCACAGACTGACCTGCTGCCTCGCTCCTCTTCAGCAAAAAAATTGCCCTCTTGTCTTCTTCTTTCTGGTGCTTTTCCAATATTCTTGGTTTCTCTGTTCCAGACAAAACTTAATACTGTGAAATCTCAGAGTGGGTGAGGATAACAGTTTTTTAATATGTCTTTCTAAGTGTCCTTGCACTGAAAAAGTGAATCTCATTTGTAAGTGTTGGTGTAAGAAACATGAATGCAATTTCCTGGAGTTTTGCATGAGACTTGTGGGAGCAACAACGTACTTTTTATACCCTGCCAACTTGATTTCATAAGGTCTTGGAGAATGTAGACCCTAGGGACAGTTGATAGCCAACTTCTTATTTGGTATAGCTAATATTTGTTATGTGATCTTTAAGTGAGCAGGTCTTACTGTACATTGGGATATGCATGTGCCTGACCCCATGGCCTATGTGTCAGATCCATCATAAAGGCAAACTCTCGATACCACATCCTTGGTTTGGGGAGAGTCGGGTTTGTAGCAGTTACCCAGCAGAGTAAAAAGGCTACTGGGCGAATTAATTGCTTCTCATTTCGAGGGCGTAATAGGTTTAACTAGGGGTCTTCCCCTTCACCCAGTATCAGAGAACAAAATATACTGGGTGCTAGGCAGGAAATGCTGCTGCTAGTGTATTTATAAGCAATGCCAAAGGGAGATGAAAAGTTATAAGTCCTATTTAATGTGTGTCCTGTCCTCCTGTCCCCAAATTCTCAATGCTTTACCATTAATAGACTATAAATTCTTACAGCATCCTTGTTAGGCAGGTGGGTAGATAAATATTATTACCTTTATAGTACAGAGCGGATGAAGAGAGGCAAGCTGGTTTCTGAGGTTATGTCTATACTAATCATCCTGTTAGTATAGACATGGAATAACTAATATATGCTAATTCTACATTCACAGAAAATGATAATAAAATGGGCTGTTTGCCCAATTCCTGACACTTAAATGGCTGGCCCAACAGATTTTGTGTCCATACAGAAGGTGAAAGACTTCAGCCAAAACAGGGTGGGAGCTTTCAGATTACCTACTGGGAATGATTCCTAGCCCGTGTTTGTACCCAACCACATGCCCATGAATCGTTTGGGAGAGTGTTAGTTGGCCCAGGTCAAAATGTGCCACGCGTGATCTTACAGGATATCTTGGCCCATAGCCCATGGGTACAGACATAACTGAAGCATCTTACCTAATGCCATGCAACTGCTACAATCCCCTACTTGGGTCTTTGGCATCCTCTTTTGCTTTTTTGAAGACTGACTTTTGCTTCTTCTACCTCTGTTGTTCCTCCTCCTCTTCCAGCCAGGCAAGGGTGTGTTGCTGCTGGGGCGCAGGTCTCTAGAGCAAACAAGCACGTGTCTTTCTGACCAGCTCACTTCTAACAAGGCAAAGAGCCTTGGCAACGATTTGGCATGTTGCAGATTTTTCTACAAACGTTTAAGTTATGATTAACTGGAGTTCCTATTTAAGGACTAGACTCTGTCACCTATACAGTCCTGAAGTGACACCTGTGTGCGATGCTCTGTTGAAAGCAGTAAGACAAGACACCACTCATCATTAGAAAGGACAGAAGGTTCTGGCCATAAAGTGTTATGTTATAGAGGAACATAAAACCGGAGACAAAAGTCAATACAAAGTAGAAGTGACACACCACCCCTCTGCCACCACCTCTGCAAAGGGCTCAGTTTTGAGCAGCTGAAAGCTGATGCAGCTCTGGAAACTGCTGCAGCCCCGTATTGAACGTGTAGGAAACCTACAACACTGTGTTATAAGGGAGCTTAATATCCTCTGTTACACAAAGTATGTGTAATGTGGGCCAAATTAATCTCTGGCTCAGTTCTACCCAGTGCATTAAAATCCCTTGGTTTATTAATTAGTCCCAGAGCTAAATATTTTTCCACCATTCTGTCTACCACTGTTGAAGCAGCAAGATTTTCATTAATTTTCATGCAACGCAGCAAATTACTTCCTAGAATTTAAATCCCCATTTATCTTGTAAAAGTCAGGGGCCTTTGATGACTACGGGAGTCGAGCCAACATTCACAGGACATTATATTCCAAAAAAAGCTGCATGTAACATAAGATGCACATTTCTATACACAACTCACCTACTGCTGTGGGCAACATATGAGTCCATTAGAATGGACTTTATGTGTGATTTTCTGACTGTCTATACTAACTGGCTGGAACAATAGCAATAATCTGCTCTCGGATCCCAACCCAAAATCTCCGTGCATCCATCTTGCAGAAGAGAAAGATGAAACAGAACATTCACCAGTTGCCTGGGGTAGGAATCAGAATCCCTTTGACATCGGGTTGAAAAGGAAGGGGAAAAAAACCTGTAGGTTCATGCAGGCAGTCAGAGCAAATTCATAGCAGCTCCAGAAAAATGCAATGCTACTCATTTCTGCCCCAGGATGTCTAACATCAAATCACTTTAATGCACCTACCGTCACTCACAGGTGCTGCAGCTCAGAAGGTGTGTAGACATTTTAATTTCCATCCCACAATTGGTCACCCACCTGGAATAAAAAAAAATATAAATCCATCTAAATGGACCTTGCTATGCTTCTTCACAGTCTTGTCACCTCGAGATTAGTCTCCTGTAATATGCTTTGCTTTAGGCTATCACTTGAAATCATTCAGGGCCTGAAGCAAGTCAGGAATGCAACAGTCACATATTAATCAGGGCTTAAGTTGGCAGCACGTAACACCCGCATTCCCCAAGCCGTGTTGGCTGCCAGCAGGATTCAAGGTATTGGTGCTGGCCTCTGAAACTCTGGATGCAGGCTCCCTCCTCAAAACACGCTACCAGACAGCCATCAGCAGAGGCATTTGAGTCGGAGCTCAGCTGATAGCAAGGACTGGGCACAGTTTGCCAAAGCCGACTTGGCTCGGCGATTCGCTGCACTAAACTGCCAGATGCGCTGCTTGAGGGCGTAATTTTTCCCCTAAGAATCTGGAGAAAGATGAGCTGAGGGATGATCAGATTTTCTCTCTTATGAGATGATTCCAAAGCTTAGCAGAGGTTTACCTGGGTTCACCACTCTTTATAAACAAACTTGCAATATCTTAAATAGATCAAAATAGGCTTGCAGTTAGCACCCGAGACGCAGGCTTTCTGTGCTCGCAGGCTTGACGTACCCATCTGAGCGGAACCTCTGTTTTACCTTACAAAGTACTAAAGAGCAAATCTAATTACTGTGCTTCGATGAGAAATGTCGGTATCAAGCCAGTGGGACGCAAGAGACGCGTGCCGAGTGCTTGTTCCAGTTATAATGCAGTGGGTTTTTTTTCCTCCTGGGTGCTCGAAATGGCTGAACATTCAAGCATCTGTACGTTGGCAGTAAATGAATTGTGTGATTTCAGCTATAAGAGTGGATTTTACCATCCTCGGTGCTAACAGAAAATGCGCTGATGCGTATTACTGAAGGGTAGGTCCTGAGTATGAAGTCCCGATAGAGTTAAAACAAATTCTCAAGCCACTGTACAGGGCAGAGACTGATAGAAATAATGCATATTTCTGCTCCTTAAGAGGGGATTCTCTTCAGTTGCACGCTGAAGCACAGGAACCTAGTTATGATGATGCAGCTGCGACACAATCCCGTTCGTGACGAAGCAGAATTGAAGTGTGAAATTATTTCATAAGACCTTTGGATCGTTTGGAGGATACGGTTCCCATCATCTCGGGCTGCACGTTGAGAAGGCTTGAGAAGTATGAAGCCCTTGTTCTGCCTCAAGCAACCATCATGTCTGTGAAAAAATAATCATGGGTTCTCTCTAAAGGGAAACCACCTCTGTTCTACGCAGTGCTCTGAGGCTTTGTGAAGCTGCTATAATTTGATAACATTTGTGCTTCTTACAGCGCATATCACTATGTTAAAGACACACTTTAAAGCACTAGAACGCTTTAACCATTTTTAAACTTCCTGCTTGACAAATAGCTACATATTCACCTGTGAATACGCGTTCACTAAGCTGCGTTTTTTAGAGAGGCTGGATAAAAACGATATTTGAAAATAAAGCCGCACGGAGGTAGTTTGAGCAATGACTGCCGGCAATTAGAAGTTACGATGTCATTCGAAACAAATGGATGGCAGCGGTACTGGTGCCCAGCAGATCTCCTTCGACTTTACTATATTGATCTACTTCATTTTTTTTTCCATATTATACACACTCGAGCCTTAAAGACGGCTTCGCTTGGAAAGAGCCTGTCTGTTACAGAAAACAATAAGCAAGGACCACTGACCGCATCCCCTGGTCCTTCATGCTTGTCCCAACGGCTCTCCTATTCACAGTTATTGCTATGTCAGAAGCCAAAGATCCATTACCACAGCTTTTACTCAGTTATCTGGTTGCCCTATGGAATTACTCAGGTAGGTAAGGCATGCAGAAGCAAGCCCCCAGTCTAGCTCTTCCTGATACAAAACAAAAGAATAAAAAAAAGTGTGTGTGTGTGGGGGGAAATGACAAAAAAAATCAGGTTTTTGTGTGACCTCTCCCCCCTCCTACTGCCACTGGGACCTGAGGGCACCTTGCAGGATTAAGTTCTGTGGCAGAGTGTAGCTCTGCATTAACTCATGTGAAAAGTGCCCACCTACACATCTTAGATCTGATCAAGGGGAAAATGCATCTTTCAAACAGTGCAGCGTTTTACTGCAAACAGAATAAGGTTCTCTATTTGCAGATCGAATCACTGTTTAACTATGGGCAAAATTGTGAAATCTCTTGGTTTTAGACTGCAGCCTAATTTTTTTACAGAGATGTTTCCCTATTTTCATCGCTATGGAAATAGCCTTTTGTTTCTTTAGAAATAAGCCAAGAATTAGGGCCCAGGCCACAAAATACTTTGTTTTGTTACAAAACCACCAAAACGTGATTTCTCACCAGTTTAACTGGCAGTGAGAATATTTCACACAGCAGTACCATGTACTGATGTTCTCCTGGGGAAGCTCAGCAACAGTAACTTTGGCTGAGAGTTAGGACTATTTTTGGAAGCTTCAAAAGTATCTAGGGAAAGTACTTTTCACTTTTATTCATATAAACAGTATCTCTATTTATTAAAAAAGTGAGAAATGGCTTCTCTTCAACTTCAAATGGCTTTGACAATAAAATTCTGCTTATATCAAGGTCTTGGGAGACACATGAAGCCTTCTGATAAATGGGGTGTTTGGATGATGAAAAGATGACTGGAAGACTCAGGAAGAGATGCTTCAGACTCCTGCCCCTGGAGCACAGTGAAATAAAGGTGAGTTCACTCTGGATCTTAGCTCTGTGTCTCCTACCCATTTAATCTCTCCCATGCCTGCATGGGGACGGACTATGATGAACTATATGCTCTTTTCAATCTTAAATTACTAAAAGGCTAAGTAAGTCATTCCTGCTGTGAAAAGTGGGGAAAAAACCCTAACTAAACATTTAGGTTCCTAAGTACAGGTTTAAATCTTATTGAAGTCCATGGAATTTAAAGTACATGCTTAAATGTTTTGCTGAATACAGACAGATACGTTGCTGAAAGATAGCCAAGACTTCTTAAGTTGATGTACTGTTACACATGAAATGACTAATATGCTCAATACCAATCCCATACTTAAATGTGTTGTTAAGAGTGAGTGGACTTTTTCAGGGCTTCTCCTTCATTCGCTGCAAGAGCATAAGAGTTTCAGAATAAAGTTGACGAGTAAAAATGTTAGAAAATAAAAAGCCTAACCAGAGCAGGAAATTGTGGGATGAGCCAGAGCAAGAATTTTCTAGGCAACCGAGCCGCTATTGAAAACTTTCAGGTTCAGTACTCTCTGCTGCGGTGTTGCCCCTCATTCTGAAATTTGCTTTCCAGAGAACAGAAAATAAGATCGGGAATTTTACTGGAAAGGTATCGTCTTCATTGATATAAAATGATTTCCATCCCTTTGTGTCCATCGCCTGAGGATATGCCTGAATGTTTACATCGGCAGCTGGCTAAAGCTCATGGTATAAACAGGAAACAAAGCAGTTTAACACTGTCTGTTGCTGCATCATAATTTCCAGTACTCTTTTCTAAATTTCTTTTTCTGTCTTCCACCACTTCTGCAATAAACCCTCTGATCCACCAGCGTGTCAAACCTGCAACGTGCTCTGATGCTCTTGCAGCAAACAGTGGGTCAGCATATGTGTTTACATTTAGTTAAGCATATATATGCTGACAGGATTTATTGGTTATGGCTGGAGTGATCAGCAGTGATGAGACTAAACCAAGATTTTTGAACAAAACATCAGCGAGGCTTTAGACATCAAAGATGGTCTTAAACCAACTGCCTCGAAACTTCAAGGAAGATCAGGTTAGGGTTTTTGGGTTCAAACATTGCGCCCTATGGCTGTTCAAAAGCTGTTAAAATGAAAATCCACAATGAGGTTTTGTGTCTGTCATTCCTTATTAGAAACCACCTGTGTGGCAGTACCTTCTCCCACTGTCAGGCCCTGCATTATCCCTTGCCCTCAGTTTCTCTCCTTTTTGGCGAGAAGGTCAGATCCCATGAAAAAATTACCAGGAGTTGATTTCTGAATCCAAGCCATTCTTACACATGGAAGTAAGCAGTGAGCAAACCCACACGTTAAAGCATTAGCTAAAAAACACCCACCAAGAGGCTTGGGGGATGTTGTCACCCCTGGACGCCCTGGTCCCACACCAAGAGCAGCTGGTGCCAGGGGGCCCCCCTGGCCTCACAGCCCAGAGAGGCCACGGCATCCTCACCCAGCTCCTTGCAGAGATGGGCTTTTGAAAAAGAGCAATGGGAAAAATACCAAATTACTGCAAGCCATTGTCCGCCGAGCGTAAACAAGAGGCTGCGTCCAACCTCTCTTTCCATGGCTTGCTTCTCTGTGCTAGAGTACTTCTAAGTTGCTCCTTCAGTAGCTTTTTTTTTTTGCCAACAAATAACAGGCGTTAAGGATAGAAAAACAATAAAATTACGCAAGGGGGGAACAACAATCAGTACACAAAGATAAACATCAGCAATAAACACTTTCAGCCGCCAGTCCCACAACATATATAAATGACAGAAGGGTGTGGGTGAGGAAAGGTAACAGAAGCGGTGCGTGCAGATCCAGGAAAGGATTGTCTAAAGGCTCCTGGCAGGAGCCTGGAAAAGCTCGTGCGGTTCAAGAATGCTGGAACCACAAATAGTTTAGACAGGAGAGCCCACTACACCCAAATGCCACATCAATGTGTGTCCCTTTGGCTTCCCGGAGCTGAAAATTGAGCTGTAGGGTTAATGCGGTAGGTCAAACATCCAGGAAGCAAAGGTGGCACACAAGGACATAAAACTGACCCTCTGAGAGCAGAAGAGGGGAAAAAAAAAAAAGATTTTTTTTTTCTCTCTACAATATTGAAGTCTAGGCTACAAATAGAATAAAATGCTTTATATTTATGGTGAAAGAAGAGCTTTGCTAGGTACTTGCTAGAGATATTTTTCACTGCCTAGTATTCATTTCTACCTGGCAGATCTTATCTTTGTCATTCTCCTCCCACTTTCAGTGCTGCTCAGCCCAAAACTCAAGTGGCTATTATTTTGAGAAGGAAAATTTTGAATCTGGCTAAAAAACCAACACAGTTCTTGCAACAGACTGATTGGAGGGAAGAAGAGATTGGTATTTGTTGCTGTTTTGAGGTCTGGGGTGTTAGATGTGGTCCAGCAGAAGAGGAACATGATGAGCTGGGTGCCAATGAAGGGGTGAGGAGCCCATGCCGAATTCAGTTTGCCCCAGCTACTCTGTGGCTGGCAGCTCAGATGTGGCCCCCGCAGCCAGAAGAGGAGTCTCTGTGACAGGTCTCCATGTTTCTTTTCCGTTTTTATTTTCCCCTTTTACCTGCTGACTCTAACTCACAGTTTCACAACTGTGGACAACTTCAGCTTAACTTTTTACACATTGGAAGAGGTGGCTGGCAACATATATTCTCTGGGGTACAAAAGCCCTACAACAGCTGCTCTCTGAAGTTTTAAACCACTGGTGTTTTAACTGTTTTTTTCTGCAGTTCTTAATACCGTTCTCCCAACTTTTGCTCCAAAGTTACAGCCCAGGCATCTCACTACTGTTTACAACTACCTCCAACCATAGAACCAATTAGGTTGGAAAGAACCTTTGAGATTATTGACTCCAGCCATCAACTTAACACTGCCAAAACCACCACCTGGCTCTGAAGCACCACATCTACAGGTCTTTTAAATACTTCCAGGGAGGGCAATTCCACCACTTCCTTGGGCAGTCTATTCTAATGCCTGATAACCCTTTTGGCAAAGAAATTTTTCCTCTTAACGAATGTAAATCTCCCCCAGTGTAACTTGTGGCTCTTTCCTCTTGTTCTGTCACTCGTTAGTTACTTGGGAGAAGAGAGCAAGACCCACCATGCTACCCCCTCCTTTCAGGTAGAGTGAGAAGGTCTCCCCTCAGCCTCCTTTTCTCCAGGCTAAACCACCCCAGTTCCCTCAGCCACTCCTCATAAAACTTGTTCTCCAGACCCCTCACCAGCTTCGTTGCCCTTCTCCGGACTTGGTCCTGTACCTCAATGTCTTTCTTTAGTGAGGACCCTCAAGCTGAACACGGTATTTGAGGTGTGGCCTCACCTGTGCTGAGTACAAGGGGACAATCACTTCCCCAGTCCTGCTGGCTGCACTATTCCTGATCCAGGCTCGGATGCTGTTGGCCTTCTTGGTCACCTGGGCACACTGCTGGATCGTGTTCAGCTAACAACTGACCAACACTCCCAAGGACTTTTCTGCAAGGCAGCTCCAGCTTCCCCAACCCTGTAAAGCTGCATGGGCTTGTTGTGACCCAAGTGCAGGACCTGGTACCTCATGCATGAGACCTCATGCAATTGGTCTCAGCCCAATGATCCAGCCTGTCCAGATCCCTGTGTAGAGCCATTCCACCCTCAAGCAGGTCAACACTCCTGCCTAACTTGGTGTCATCTGCAAACTTACTGAGAGTGCACTCGACCCCCTTGATAAAGATTGATAAAGATCATTGAAGATAAAGATCATAAAGGTCATTGATAAAGATGTTGAAGAGAATTGGTCCTAATACCGAGCCCTGGGAGACACCACCTGTGACCAGCTGTCAAGTGGATTTAACTCTGTTCATCACCACCATTTGGACCCAGCCTTCTAGCCACTTTTTTACCCCGCAAAGATATTAAAGGGATTAGGAGAAGTAGCTGCTATAAGAAGTGAATTGACTTGGTGTCCAAGGAGCTCTTTCTGGGCAGATACAGGCCAATGCCAATGGTGAGGTACTACTGCTGCCCAGGTCAGGTGTGTTCAGTCCTAAGGATCACTGCAGATGGTGTGGGGCAGTCATGGAGATCCCATTGCCCTCAAACACACCATGTAGGTAAATCCTGTTTTCCCAGCATCTGTGAAACTTAAGAGGAAACACTGAACCACTGTCCATATGACAGGGGGGTTGTCATGCGTCAACTGTGACTGTAGGTACAAGTTTCATGGAACAACAGGAGGGTTTAATCTGATTCAAGGAATCACGTGCTATGGAAAAGCGCTGAAAGTTGCCCAAGTCACAGCAGTCCTTCCCCAGCTCATATTGCTGCTTTGATAAAGAGGATGGGTGCAAACCTTAGAACAAACAAAACCTACCATTTACTTTAAAGGAATACTAATAGGATATGGAAAAAATAACTCCTGATTAAATTCAAGGACTGTCATAAAGAGAAAACGTTTTCACCTTTGATCAAAAAGAAATGGGGATTTTCAGTGTTTGAGCCAGACACAATTAAGCTTGCACAGCAGCAAACGGTATAGAACTTTTAAAATGCTTTAAATAAACTGCCATTTTTTGTCTGTAGAGCTCCTTTTAATGTGTTTCTGAACACGTATGTCTGAAATGAAGCTTTTAGCAATTCTTTTCCCAAGTGGATAGTGCAGAGAAGTGACTTCTTTAGGGTGACACGATAGATGCCTGGCAGAGGTGAAGAAAAAACATCCCAGTCCACTGATCTCCAGGCCTAAACTGCCTTTCTTACCCTCTCTCGTGGAATCACAACCTCCTGGCTGGTACATCTTACCCATTTTTCTCCAAGATTATACTATCATTATACTAAGCACCGAGGGACAAACCCAGAAGCTGCTTCACGTATTGATTTGCCTTTTGAAACTGGAAATTGTTTCAGTCAACTCTTCGGAGTATCTATTGTTTCTTTCTTAGCCTGTTGGCAAGATTTTTCGTCTAATCCAGTGCCTCGGTTTTAGCAGGAGTCAGTGGCGAGAGCAGTACCCGTGTTACAGGGATTGTTACAGACTGCAGTTCTATTCCTGCAGGAAAACCTGTCATCAAAGGCTGCGGGTGTCTGGTGTAGCACAGCAACACCTGAGGTAGCTTTAAATTAGCTGGGTGGGACGGCATTAGCACTTGAACTGCAGCAGTAGCACTGACTGGGAGGCTTCTGTTCAATATTGAATCGAGCCCTCAATACCTGTGTGGTGAAAGAAATGTAAGAGTAGTATCTCCTTGATCTACTTAGTAGGGCTTGACAAAACTGTTGGGTGCATACTGAATCTGTAACTGGAGAAGTTAGTACAGTGAAAAACTGGCCAGGAAACAGCTAGTTTGATGCTTCAGAAAGCCAAAATTCACCACCTTACGCTCTCTTTCAGGTCGGAATTAATATGAGACTCAGCCGTTGCTGAGTAATGCGCAGATGAGGATGCTGGATTATTCAGCTCTGCCTCAGCCTCTGCCATGCACCCGTGCCTTGCATCACTTATCTTAATCATACAGAGCCCAGCCTGGAGTACTTTATTGCCAGGAATTAGGAATGACCCACGCACCAGGAATCTCATTAAACTTTTCAGACAACAGATTAACATTCAGTTTGACGCTCCCTTGGCTGCATTTCGCAGCTTGATCTCTTCTTTAGAGAGAGGCAAGATATCCATAAGTAGGCCTGGTCCACCTTCAAGAATCATGAAAAGAAAAACCAGCACAAGGTTTATTGGCCACCTCAGAAGAGAGACCAACAGTAGCCTGTGTTTGATAGTCCCCTCACATGCTCTAGTATATCATATTAGGATGATTCATGACATTTAAGTATGGCCAGTTGTCAGTAGGCTGGTTGCAAACAAGGTACAATAGTTTGAATTCTCCCAAGTGAACTTTTCAATAAATGGTTCCTCCTCCCAGTGAAATAAGCAAATAAAGAAACTGAGCTGACAATAAACATCTTTTTGACACACGGCAAGCAAAAGAGAAATACATTTTTGTCAGATACACTCTCTGCCCCTGGGAGAAAAGGCACAATCTTTCCCTCTCTCCACCAAAATACCCTGTTTAAATGCTGCTGAGATACATGTTAACAAAGTTGTTTTATTCCCATCAGGGAAAACGCTTATCTGTACTAGAGTTCATAACAAGTCCTTGAAAGAAAAAGAAACATGATGTTTTCAAGATGTGAGAAAACACATCTAGTAATTTTTTTTACTGTCTCATCAAGACAGTTTAGTACTGAAGTGATAATGAAATGACCTCATAACTCTTTGCTTTAAGGTTATGACAGGCCAATCTAGTAAATTAAATAGTCCTCCTATCACATGGGAAACAATTGTTGCTTAACACTAACTGGAAAGAAGCACTATTTTTAGCATTCAAATAGCTGCAATTTTACAGCAAGCAGCCCATCTCCAGCCATAATGCTTTCCAGCAGAAGACACAGCCTCAGTAAGTCCCTCCCCTCTGGCCTTCTAGGTGGTCTTTCCTACGGATCTAATGATAGGTCTGTCAAGAGTGATTCATGGCTTTTGTCCATGCCTCGGTGTTTTTTGCTCTTCAGCTGCGGGTCAGCTCTGGTCTCCAGCGCTCTGTGGTTGCTCTTAACACATATTCAGTGATCACACAGACCAAGACTGCTTTCCTACATGTGTGTTTTCTTTCATTGTGCCTGTCTCGAAGTTTTCAACAACACTCACCACCACAGGATTCTGCTTCTATATTTCATCCGTCGGTAAAGCCTGGGCTAATCTGCTGCCACTAATAATTCTCTCTGCTGGCTCGCATTTACATGCGTGCACACAAACAAAAAAATGCATGATCACATCACTGCTGGTTCCAGATCCTTTTGCCTCCCATGCTTGATCCACATCCCATTTAAATTCCCATTAATGGGAATTTTAATAAGCCTATTTTATCTAACGTGGGGGTGGACTGAATTCTCCTCTACGGTACACAGAAGGAAATAATATAGCTCAGGAATCCCACTTCCATGCTCCTCCTTGCATGCAGTCACACTACAATGTGTGAAGTGCAGAGTACCAATTTTTGAGAGAAAAACACTCTGAAACAGGGCTGTGGTGGGAAGAAACTCTCTGCTCCATGTTCCTGGGGTACTTTATTCACTCATCATAGCACAAGCAAAACACCTCCAGAATCTGAAGTTGCAGAACCCTCCAGAACATGGGAGCATCACCAAGTAAAATGAATGACAAAGCCCATAGCCCAAGACTCCTTGGGATGACAATTTCCTCTTGTCTTGCTAATAATAAATCACACATCTCTTGCTGCATGGATGCCAAACAGGGCACCACCCATTCTTTTCTATTTAGCAACTCTTTCTGCACAGTGCTGCTTTGTCTGATTATCGTTATAACAACCAAAACACGGCTGAGATAAACACATCTTACAGGATCAGTAGAATATTGGAGGTCTATCTAGGGTGGTCTTAAGTATTTCCTTTGAAAAATATGTAAAAATCTGAATTCCATGAAGGAATGGGCAGATAAAAGCAACCCAGACCACTGTGTTAGTTTGAATTAAATGAGGGGAAGAAAGGGCTGTTGTATGTGTTTTACACACAGGCTAAAAACTTATAGCTTTTCTGCAGGTGAAAATTCACCTCAGGCCAATGTGAGTTTTGGCCTAATGGCAGAATCAAACCCATATTAACATTTCTTTGCATGCCTAGGCCTATATTTTGTGATTAAATAAAGTCCCACTGAATATGGAGAATGGGGGCTCTGTCAAAGTAGAGAAGCTTCCAGTCCTCAGTGGTTACCCAAGCTGTCATTTCTCCCCATTGTTTTAGAAGAATAATCATTTTGGAAAGCAGCAGCCATGAAACTAAGCAAACAAACAAAATAAAAAAAAAGGATGACAATGTAATTTTGATGGTGTTTTATCCAAGATATATCACCACCACCTGAGAGTGATGGTCTAGAGAAATTGACATTGAAGTAGCCAGTGGAGAATGAAGTACAGCTCCGAGCAAATGATGAGCTAAAATTTCAAGGAAGAGTTTGTGACTGGCTTCATATTTTAACGTGGGTTGTAGGAGAGACGCCAGGAAGTTTAGTTAATTTGTAACAGGAGAAAAAAAGAATATTTTAATGATGAAAAACCCCAGAAGACAATGTATGTTCTAAAATTTCTGAAATATCGTAAGAGACAAGGGGCAAAACCGAGGTAGGTCACTCTGTGCAGCACAAGTGTGAGAGGTGTAAATGTAGCTGGCTGAGGTAGCCTGATGTGCAATGTTCATTTGGGACCACAAAGCTGGTGGGATTTTTCTCTTGGGCAGCAATTGACAGACAAGGGATACCAAGCCTTTCACAAAGGTGATCCTACCTCAGTTTGTGCCTTTTCCTTATTTCCAAGTCCCATTGTTGCCGTGGAGATGGGAAATCTCAATCCTGCCCTCTGATGAGGCCTGTCTGTCTCACTGGCCCTGGATAGTTGTCCTACAGATGTGAAACAGAGGCAGCCCTTCCCACATCCCGTAATAAACACCTCCTGGTTGGACCCAGGAAGGATGCCGACCAAAGGAGTAGGGGGTTCCTCTGGGCAGGACTAGCCAAGTCAGAACCCAATTGCTAACAGCTGGGTGAACATTAGCAGAGGCACTACAATTTTAGGTAGACCTGCACAGATGCCACAGTAAGCCCTAAGGCCTAATTCCAGGGTTTTTTTCCCCCATCAGAGCTAAACTAGGGAGTTCAGTTGCTCTCAGATAGGGCTAGAAGGCTGAAAAATCAAGGACATTTATCTCAGAATTTCTAGATAGTAATCCCTTTAGGAGAGGCAAGAGGTTCGGATGCTCCAAAGGGATGAGCTCACTGAAATAATGTGCATAAGCATTACTTGGAACCTGTATTTACTAACCTTTGCTACCATTTTGGACCTGTGACTGTCTCTTGACACTAGTGGAATGAAAGACTTTGGTGGGATGGTGAGAATAAGCACAAGGGGATAAGATCCTCTCCCTAGCAGGGAATCACCAGGAATAGCATAATCACCAGGAATAGCATAAACCCTGTATATTCTGGAATATACAGGGGTTTTTTTTGTAGCTGATGCTGCTGGTCATCCAGCTCAGATGTTGACCTTGAACATCAGGAATGGCACATCACTGCCTTGATCCTGTGACCAGGACTTTGTCTCAACTCCTAAAAACAGCCCAGAGAGATGCAAACTGAATAACCCCCACTGGACTAATACTTACTATGCTACCTAGCAGTCCTAAACACCGAACAGTGATGGATTGCAGAGTAACATCACTTGACTTTATGCCCCTGTGGGAGCTCATGCAATTGAAAAAACTAACTAAATTAACTAAACGTGACATCAAGCTGTCCCAGAAAGGAATGGAGCACAGTGGCAGAATACAGGATTTCCTCTAGCAAACAGCTAAAACACCTGAGGGACATCTATTCTGCTGCCAGAGAACTGGTGTGGGAAGTATTTGGTGGTCCTGCAGTCTTAGCAAGGCCTATAGTCAAACCTGGCAGCTGGGAGGGAGCAAAAGAGGCATCAGCAAAGAGAGGGCAAGAAAGCTCTGCTTCTCCCTTCCAGCAGCCATCACAGTGGAAACAACTGGCTCCAAGCAAGGTTTGGGAGAACAGATGAGAACAGCAGTGAAGAGCAGCCTACAAGAAAGAGCAAGAGGCTCGGAGGGTGCAGAAGGTGAGTGGATGGTTTGGGAGAGGAATAGGCTGAAAAAGTATATGGACAGCCCAGCTGAACTTGTCCACAGATGGGGATTTAATCCCACACCCCAAGGGACATTACTAAAATTGCAAGTCCTTTCCCACACACCACATTTTCAGACATTGCAGTCCAGAAGGGTGCTCGGTGCTGCTTATTTCTATTTAGCTGGCTGCTGTTTTGAGGAGCTATGCCACATTGAGACCCACACAAGTGTCTCACTAGTGTTCTCACTTGGGAGATTACATCAACATTACACCAGAGGTATCCCATTCCTGCAGGCTGGACTCAGAGAGACGGTTATTGGGGTGACATACCACTTTCAAACCTCAGTAATGCTGCTGGGCAGGCTGAAAGCAGAACATGGCTTACAAGTACAGGATCTACTCTGTTTCCCTGTACATCAGTAGCAAAACTGCCATTAACTTTTGTATTTGTAGTAGCTGAACCTTAACAACCTGCTGAACTCTGTATAATCAGCTTGTGGAAATGAAAGTCTTGTTCAGCACATCTGGAAAACACCTCACTGGAAGAGTTTGGTAGCACTCCATAATCTCATTGAGCCCTATTTCCCACATCTGCTTCTGTGGACAGTTGGAAAACATGGGATGTGGGGGGAAAAAGGTACTTCTTTCTTTTATTCTAATACATCATGCATTAAACTTATCACCTTATTTTAAGGAGAACTGTGCTCCAGATGGGATTGGTGCTTGGGACCGCAAGTCCTCACTTAGAGGCTGAAGAGCTTCTTACAACTACCATGGAGGCTAAATTACCTGCTGTTCTCAAAGAAGTAGGTGCCTGCAAGCACTTCTCTATGTACAAGAGGGAGAGGTTACAGAGAGGACAACTAATAATAACGGAGCTACTCGTGGACTATATCTGGCATACGTAGTCATATGAGGTTTTTTGTTCTATGCTGTTCTGGTTTCCAGGGAGCATTAGCTTCCTCCTCTCCAAGCAAATAATAGTGAAAAATAAAAATAATTAAAAGTTTTCAGTATGACAGAGATGTTATTTTTCTGCTTTTATGACAGATGGATCTCCAAACGTGCAGAGTGTAGCAGGTCATCGTTAAACAAGCTGCATGAGAGCACAGAAGTGCTGTCTATCATGGCCTGAGAGAAAGCTGCCAAGTGTTTATCTTCCTTCAAGTGTCAATTCTCTTCAAGAAAAGACTGAAAAATGTACAACACTTAGAGTGGAATGAGGGAAGAAAATGCATTTGCTATTTGAAGGAAACAGTTGAGGCTGGCTGTGAAAGGTGTCCAAATGAAAGGAAGCTTCCATAACTTGTAATGAGTTATCAGATTTCCATTGAACTCATATGCTCTGAAGAAATGTTTGAGGACACACAGAGCTATGGCAATGCAAGACATCCGCTTGGGAAGAATTTTAATCCTTCTGGAATACCAAAATCTCATGGGGAACTAGAAGACCTAGCATCCAAGTTCCTTGCTGTGGTGTCTGCTTTGGGCTGGGTGGTAGAGGATAATTTATAGTCCATTCCAAAACTGCAGAGTCTGGACCGTGATTTAAGGAGACTCTGCGTGGAAACACTCGTCAGCCTTGGCCGTGTTCCTATTCAGAATGGAAGAAAGGAAAGCTGCACGAACCCGAGAGACTGAATAAAGGTTTCCCCTCTAATGTGCATTTTTGCAGTGTGTCAGGGGTCTAAGTGACTCATACCATTCAGCATGTGCCATACCAGAAGATAAGCTGGGCTGTTCTCACCAAGACCTTCAGCACGAACAGCAGGGGTCCTAAACACTGTCTGTGTGTCTTGCATTTCCATAGGTCAGAAAACACTGACCTGAGCCTGATCTCACTGAATACTGAATTGCTACAGCTGTAGACATGAGCAAGTCTATCCACTCACTGAAGTTTCGTGATATAAGTGGTGGTGGAGAAAGCAACCGTACTTTTAGAACTACTTTAGAAATAAATCTTTGTTATGCGTTGCTCTCCATGACTTTGTTAAAGGTCAGAAGAACAATAAAATAAGATCAGAAGCGTAAGGTTAAGCGAGGACATGAAAAGAAGGTGGCCCCAACCTAAAAAGTGTTAATTTTTGTGGCTTTTCACAACACGAAGATAGGTCACATCGAGCCACCGTATTGTTTATAGGCCATGAGTGCGATAAGAAAACCACCCTGGAAGAGTACCGTGAAAGACAGTAAGAAAAAGGATATGTGAAGATCAAAGGCAGGGATGATACTGAAACAGAGATGGAGGGAAAGGATGTGGAAACATTAGAAGTAAAGAAGAAAGGAAGGGGGAAGCCCTTACAGAAGCAGTAAATTAAGGACGGGATTTTCAAAAGCGCCTTATTGTCCTAAAAAGTTACAGTTACTTGACCATTGATTACAGCAAAAGTTAAAAATTACTTGACCATTGATGGCAACAAAAATCAGTAGAGGTAGGCAGTCAGAAAAGCAATGAGCACTTTAAAAAAAAAAAACAACAACCCAGGCAAATCTCACTTCAGAATTTTCAGAATTATATTGCTTTCTTACAACTTCTGTTGCAACCGTGACATCAAGCAACACTCATGGCTACTAAATCACAGCCAGTGTCCACTGAGGTGTTCTGGAAAACCTCAGATGCCTGTGCCATTGAGACACCCAGCAGCAATCACAACACAGGAACTTTTTGAGGCCCTCAGAAGCTGGTTAGAAAACTCACTTGTTTTAAATAATGCAAAAAATACATGTTATTGTGGAGCTTAGGAAAAAAATCTGTTTCTCAGAGTAATTAAAAGGAAAGCGCTGAAAGTCAAATTGCGCTTACAAACAGCTTAGGCTTCTATGTGCTCTTTCACTTCTTTCACTGCCCCGCCAGCCAGCCCCAGCCCCGACCTAGAGGGACCATCACTGGGCGTGAGAAGGCAGCCCAGGCTCCACGCTTTTGGAAACCTTTGGCATCTCCGCCGAGCCAAAAGAAGAAAGAAGCTGGTGCTGCCAGCGATTTTTGTGATGTGTCCTTTTATCCACAGGAGACTATCGCTGCTCATTTAATTTTATATTTTATATAAAATAATTTTATATTTAATATTTTAATATTTTTATACGAATAATTTGCTAACGGCGGCCGGTTTGGTCACTACTACCTCAAGTTGGGTTCATCCCAGCGGTTTAGCATCTCGCTTTTAATCCCTCAACTCTAACGTGCAGCAAGGGGTTTAGGGTCCTAGGACACAATTAATTCACATTTTCACTTGGATAAAAGTTTAAGTCTAACAAATGAAGTATTTACCACCCGGGCGTGTTGGAAAGCTCAGATCCTTGTGTTTATTGGTTCAGAGTGCAATAATTATTAGCTAGAGAAAAGCACAACTGCAATCAAAAAGAAAACTAAATAAAACCCACCTACACAGATTTCTCACACTGGGCTCCGGGCATGACTCACCGGTTATGTATTAGGCGTTGTGGGTGGGTACTCTCATTTGTATGTGTTCCATTGTTTAGATGTGTTTTGTATGCACTAATTCTGACTTTCTGTTTTGGCAAAATCTTAGAAAAAAAATATAAAAAAATCCCCCCCAAACCACCACCCTCTTGGGTCGCAGTGGTGAAACGCAGCTGCATTACCTCACCTACCTATCTTGGGATCAGGGTGGGCTCCGCAAGGGAAAGGGAATGAGCAAAAAAATAAGTAGAGGTGGCAAGTCAGGCAAGCACTTAAAAAAAAAATAATAAAAAAATCTCACCTTAGAATTATATTGCTTGCTTGGGCTGCCGGTGGGGGGAAGCACACTGCCAGCAGTCACAGATGTTACCTGGCCACCGACAAGCTTCTCCAGCATCTTTACCCACTGCACAGAGAATGGTTTTGCCTGCTTTTCAGGCCAGATTTACAAGAGCAGAAAAAGTCTGGTTTTG